>VWZI01002646.1:87074-151828 GCA_013396835.1 Psilopogon haemacephalus
TTTTTTTTTTTTTTTTGGCTGGTTTCCAATCTGCAGCACATGACAGTCTTCTGTAGAATTCAGCTAACATTTCTGAATGATTTGAATTAAGAAGTAGTTACAAAATTTCTGGAGCACCCTCGTGGCTTTACAGTAACCATACCTATGAAGTCCTTGTGCCAATGCCTTCTTAAGCTTTAGATCTGAGTTTTGTGGGACACTTGTCCTTTGGAAACTCTTGTTTTGAGTTCCCGTGGACCAATCTGAGTCTAATTAAAAGAGTGAATGAGGGTACAAGAGTGATTTTCTGATTTTTAATAGCAGTAGTTATCAACTATATTCTCGGGAAAAGAGATCTTTCTGTTTGTGCCATGCACTTGCTGCTTTGCTGTATTTTACTTCAGTCAGGAGGCTGCAAGCCTGAAATTAAACTCCTAAAATTGTAAAAGCTTAAAATAAAGCAAAGGTTAGTGGTCACTGGTTTCTTTCCCACAGGCCCCTCAAGCTTTGATTTCTGGAGCATTAATAGAATAGGAAAGCATAAGGGTATTGCTGTTATAGTCAGGGTTACAACTGTCAAACAAAACAGCACTTCCAAAGGAAAGAATACACCTGAACTGACAGCTAGCTGGAGAGAGCTAATGCTGCTCTTGAAAACTCTGGAAAATGCACTGGTTTGTCCATTAAACAAACTACGTAGGATGAAACCAACAAAAGAAGGATGTGCAATACTTCTTTGCTATCAGTGTTGCTTCAGTGAAGGGAGTAGGTAAAAGTATTTGTAAAGGTAATGGAGCTGCCTTGAATGCCCATTCTGTGTAGTTTTGCCTTTTTCAGTCTGCACCGTGGAGGTCTACTTGAATTTGCCAGTTAGAAGGGAAAATGTGGCTTAGAGAACAGCTTCTATTCAGTTAGGTTTTGTAGGCTCATGCATGTGAAGTAGATGAATCTTTATATATATATATATAAAACTTGAAAAGATGGATAGGCCAACCCAGTCAAGGTATATCAACTAGAGATCTTGAGTTAGAGTTTGGAAAGAGAGAATTATTTTAGAGTACTGTCACAAATGATACACATCAGCAGTGCGTGAATGATAACTGGTCCAACACATGGAGATACTGGGTCAGATATAGTAAAAAATAAAAACTGAACTGAAGATGTTTAATTTCTAGGTATTCATAGGTTTTTCTACTATTGATCAAATGAACCTTGTAATTATCACTGATTTTACAAACTATAAAAAGAAATAGAAAGTGTTTTCAAGTGTCCACCAGTACTCAGTGGTTTACTTGGAGGAATTCCTTCATTCCAAACAGTTTTCCAAAGAGTTTAATTCCCATGCATCTTCAAAGTTAATACTCCTTTGCAAACCTCCTTGTTCTTTCTCTTGCTTATATTAGCATACAGCACCACTGCAGTGTGTTAGCAACTGCTGCATAAACAGGTGGATTTCAACTCTCAGTCCTGCTCCATCTACTGCCTGGCACAGATTTTCTATCAGCTTTTGCAGTTCCCAGTTATCCTCTCCTGTCCAATCTGTAATATGTTATTCTGCATTAATTAAACAAAAGTAGATTTACAGATTTATGCTGGAAATAACATGCATTAGTGTTTGTTTTTTCCTGTGTGTTGAAGATAGAAAAGGAAGTATTAAATTGTATTTTAAAAAGCATTCATTTGTATAAAGGTATAGGTGAAGGGAACAGGCTACAGATACTCAGAAGGGATCTCTATGAAAATGAATGTTTTATTTGAAACCTTTTATAAAGGAAAGACTCCTTGTTCCAGAGTGTAGATTGGAAATCTGTGATTAAATGGTGAAACAGCCTTATTAAATAGATGCAGAGTGTTCTGTGGTACTGAGAAAAAAGGCATCAATGTTATTCAGCTGCAATTCTAAGAGAGCCTGCTATAACCATGCATTTTAATTAACTAGATCAGATGGAGAAATGTTGCCTATATACTGCAGCATAGCTGTCTGCCTTGACACTCTCCTATCTATAAACAGAGGACTTCTATTGGCAAAAGCCTTTATGAGTTTATTTTTAAGAAGGTATTTCTGAGAGATTGATTAATATTTAAGCTAAAGTGAAATTAACCGTAGGCAAATCTGCTTCCTTTTTACAGTGCAGGAACATGTCCTGTCTGCCATATCCATATAGTGCTGAAGTAAAGCATTGGTACAAAAACTTCATTTACTTGTAGCTGATCAGCATTTTTTTCCAGCAAGGCCCATAATTTTGAGCTTTTCTCATGTGTAGCCATTTTTAAACATTATGGTAATTTACATTTAAAATTGATAGAGTTCCTGCAAAAGAAACACTTATTCAAAACAGCTTTATTGCATTTTTTTTTCTTAGTGTTTGAGCATGAATCACTTCACTGTATCTCCTTTAAATTATTTGATCAATGAGTGTTCTCTAATGGAGGAAGTAATTTAAAACTATGGTGAAAATGTCTCCAATGTTGCTGAATGCTTACTTGCTGTTGAAGCTGAGTTTGTTTGTAAACAAGGCTTTGCAGGGGCAGCACTTGGTAGAAATTCAAAGGCATCTGGTAGGTTTGTATGCAGCCTTTGGCTTCTCTTTATATTTCTGGGAAATAAATCATAGAAAGAGAAGAGGAGCCCAGACTGGAGGAAAGAAAGGGAGTGGAGTGGGAGAGAGAAATCTGCAAAAGAAAGCAAAATAATGATACTGTTCCGTTCTATGAGAAGTAAGCCTTCTCTAGGAGAGTCCTGCAACTGAGAAATCCCCTTAATAACCTCTCTTAAGATTGTAAGCACATACAGAAAATCCTGCAGTCTACATCAGGAATAAAAATTCATAAATCCAGACATTGCTAAATTGAAATGACAATTGCATGTTTATAGAGAACAGGGATGTGTTCTTCTAACTCTGTCTTCCCTATGTAGCAGTTCACTTGTTCTGTAAACCTTTTTCCACTGCTTTTCTGAACTAATTCTAAGAGAGAATCTGTCCAAACTCCTTATGAAAAATTCTAATCCTTTGCAAGCCTTGCAAAAAATTGTAAGGGCTTTGCAGCCTGCCAGTAGTGTTCATATATTTGAAATGTGAAGATGCTGCACAGTTTCCCTAAGACACCATTCTGACTATCTCCTCTTCCCTGTTTAAGACCTTATCACAGAATCACAGAAACATCCAGGTTGGAAAAGGCCCTCAGGATCACCAAGTCCAACCTATCACTCTACGAGATTCACCTTAAACCATATCCCTAAGCACCACATCCAAAACACCCTTAAATGCATCGAGGGTTGGTGACTCAACCACCTCCCTGGGCAGCTCATTCCAGTGCCTGACCAATCTCTCCATGAATTTTTTTTCCTAATATCCAATCTAAACCTAAACTGCTGCCAACTGGATTTTGTTGAACACCACCCTTTGGGCCCTTTTGTTCAGCCAGTGCTTTATCCAGGAGACAGTGTGCTCATCCAAGCCATGAGCAGCCAATTTGCCTACAAGAATTTTCTAGGGAACAGTATCAAAGGCTTTTTGAAAGTCTAGGAATATAACAGCCTTTCCCTCATCCAGTAGCTGGGTTATCTTGTCATAGAAGGAGATCAGGTTGGTCAGGCAGGACCTGCCCCTCATAAACCCAGGCTGACTTGTCCTGATCCCCTGGTTGTTGTCTATATGACATATGATGGCATTTGAGATGCCCTGCCTCGTGACATTCCGTGGTACTGAAGTCAGACTGACAGGTCTATAGTTTCGTGGATCTTCCTTTCTGCCCTTCTTGTAGATGGGCATTACATTTGCTACCCTCCAGTCCATTGGCTTTTACCAATTCTGTCAGGAAGTTATCCTCCACACACTCCAGGGCTGTTCTCTCACTGCTGTATTGTATTTTCATCAGACATCCAGGAAGTTGCAGGGCTAGCTGACAGGGCTTGAAGAGGGATGTGAAGGGAGAGGGCACAAGTGAAATGCCTCTACACTAATACAAGGAGCATGGGGAACAAACAGGAAGAATTGCAAATATGTGCAAGTCTACAGGGTTATTATGTCATTGGTATAACTGAGACATGGTGGGATGGATCTCATGACTGGAGCGTAGGGATAGATGGGTATAGACTCTTCAGGAGGGACAGGCAGGGAGAAGGGGAGGGGGCATAGCCCTCTACATCAATGATAAACTGGAATCCATGGAGCTCAACCTGGGTATGTCCAACACCAAAACAGAGAGCATATGGGTAAAGGTTAAAGGGAAGGCACAGTTAAAGGTCTGTTACAGACCTTCTGATCAGGAAGGCAAAGCAGATGAGGCCCTTTAAAAACAGTACACAGGGCCTGCTTCTCATAGGGGACTTCAACCACCCTGACCTCTGTTGGAAGGACAACACAGCAGAGCACCAGCAATCTAAGAGGTTCCTGGAATGCACTGGTGATAAACTTCCTCCTGGACACACTTAGATGCAAGAAGAAAGCCTACAGAGAGTGGAAGCAAGGACAGGTAACCTGGGACAAATACAAAGAAATTGTTCATGCAACCAGAGATCAGGTTAGGAAAGCTAAAGCACAGTGAGAAAAGGAGGACTAGGGAAAACATGGGACCCTTCCAGAAGGGAAACAGAGAGCTGGCAACAAGGGATATGGATAAGGCTGAGAGCCCAATGAGTTCTTTGCCTCAGCTTTCAGCAGCAAGTGCTCCAAGCACAGTCTCCAAATTACAGAGGGCAAAAGTAAGGACTGGGAGAAGGAAGATCTGCCCACTATAATTGAAGATCATGTTTGTGAGCACCAAAGGAATCTGAACAAGCAGATGTCCATGGGTCTTGACAAGGTCCACCCATGGGTTCTGAAGGAACTGGCAGATGAAGTTGCTAAACCACTGTCCATTGTATTTAAAAGGCCATGGCAGACTGGTGAAGTTCCTGCTGACTGGAAAAGGGCAAACATAACACCAATCTTCAAGAAGGGAAAGAAGGATGACCCTGGGAACTACAGACCAGTCAGTGTCACCTCTGTGCCTGGCAAGATCATGGAGCAGATCCTCCTGAGGGCTCTGCTAAGGCAAATGGAAAATAAAGCAGAGGTGATTGGTTGTAACCAGCATGGCTTCACCAAGGGCAAATCATGCCTAACAAATTTGGTGGCTTATTATGATGAAGTCACAGCAACAGTGGACAGGAGAAGGGCAATTGATGTCATCTACCTGGACCTCAGTAAGGCATCTGACTGTCCCACATGACATCCTGGTCACCAAACTGGAAAAACAGAGACTTGATGGTTGGAGCACTGCTGGATAAGGAACTGGCTGGATGGTCACATGCAGAGAGTGGTGACCAAGGGCACTGATATCCACCTGGAGACAAGTGACAAGTGGGTCAGTGCTGGGACCAGTGCTGGTACCAGTGCTGTTTAACATCTCTGTCAGCGCCTGGGTCGGTGCAATCCCAAGCACAAATCCAGGCTGAGTGATGAATGGCTGGAGAGAAGCACTGAGGAAAAGGGCCTGGGAGTCTGGGCTGATGAAAAGATCAACATGAGCTGGCAGTGTGCATGTGCAGCCCAGAGAGCAACTGTGTCCTGGGCTGCATCAAGAGCAGCATGGCCAGCAGGGCCAGGGAGGGGATTCTCCCCCTTTACTCTGCTCTCATCAGACCCCACCTGGAGTACTGTGTGCAGTTCTGGAGCCTCCAACACAAGAAGGGCATGGAAATGCTGGAGCAATTCCAGAGGAGAGTCACAAAGAAGATTAGAGAGCTGGCGTAGCTCTGCTAGGAGGACAGGCTACAAGAGTTGGGGCTTTTCAGCCTGGACAAGAGAAGGCTTCAAGGAGACCTTGTCCTAGCCTTCTAGTATCTGAAGGGGGCCTACAGGAAGGCTGGGGTGAGACTATTTACAAGGTGTTGTAGTGACAGAATGAGAGGTAATGGATTAAACTGGCAGAGGGGAGATTTAAATGGGATGTTAGGAGGAAGTTCTTTACAGTGAGGGTAGTGAGATACTGGAATGGGTTGCTCAGGGAGTTTGTGGCTGTTCCCTCCCTGGAGGTGTTCATGGCCAGGTTGGATGAGGCCTTGAGAGAACTGTTCTAGTGGGAGGTGTCCCTGCCTATGGCAGGGTGTTGGAACTGGATGATCTTTGAGGTCTCTTCCAACCTAAACTATTCTATGATTCTAAGTTGAAGTCTCCCTCAAGAACAAGGGGCAGCGATTGTGAGACCTCTCTCAACTGCTTATAAGAAAGATTAGTAGCCTCTTTGTCCTGACTGGGTGCTCTATAGCATATTCCTATCACAATAGCCCCCTTTTTGGCATTACTCCTGATTCTTACCCATAAGAACCCTATCATCACTTTCATAATTTGTGTAGTTTCATATGGTTCCCTAATGTAGAGGGCCACTCCACCACCTCTTGTACCTTGTCTATGTCTTCTGAAGAGTTGGTACCCTTCAACTGCAGCACTCCAGTTGTGGGAGTCATCCCACCAGGTTTCTGTGATGGCTGCTATATCATAGTTACCCTGTAGTAGAATGGCCTCCAAATCCTCCTGTTTTCTGCCCATGCTGCATGCATTTGTATATAAACATTTCAAGGAGGGAGTTGAGTACATTGTTTTAAACCTTAAGTGGGGGGGGAAGTCCTTCCAGTTGTCTAAGATACCAGCACGCTGATCCATGAGTGATGGACCCCCAGGGTTCTAAGCAAGGTCAGCTACATCCCTGTTCCCATTTGAAACTAGTTTAAAGCCCTGTTGATGAGTGCAGCCAACTGATGTGCAAGGATTCTTGTTCCCTTATGGGACAGATGAACTCCATCTATTGCCAGCAGATCTGGTGCCAAGAACACTTCCTTGTGGTCAGAAAACCTAAAGTTCTGTTGATGCCACCATCTCTGAGCCTTGTATTAATCGCATGGGTTTTTCTTTTCCCTTCAACATCACTTATCATGCATATGGTTTCAATGACAGAATTTAATTTTGATTCTGAGGCAGAATTTTGGTACCTACCATGTGAACTTTATTATCAGTTTTGCATAGCCATTCACCTGGATGGCTAAGGAAACATTTAGAAATGTGGAACATCTTTTCAAATGAGCTGTTGGGACTGTGCAAAAACGTTGTTAGATACCTATATCAAGCTCTACACAGAAAGTGTCTTAAAGTTTGAATCACCTGCAGGTCACAGCTGGCTTAGTGTCCCACTGGCTGTTCTGGGAGCACTTTTAGGGAAAGATGTTCTCTCCCTTGGAAATTACTCTGAAGCTCTAAATATGTGTACAAGCACATCCACAATGAATCAAACAAGATTATTTCGATTTTTCTTCCCTTTTGATACTGGAGTACTAACATAAATGTGGGACACTTTCTTCAGTGTAGGAACTGGGTGGAAATAATGAGTACTTGTAATATATTCTCACTACAGAGTCTGTATGTAGGAACGTTTTCTTTTCATCATCTCATTAATGAGTTTGAGCCATTTACAGCTTAGAGTGCTGAATAAGGATTTGCATTTAATTGAATTCCTCTCTTCTTAGCTGACAAAATGTATTTTGCACACTTGATGGATGTAATTAGTGTGATGAGGCTTTAAAAGAAATTGACTTTGTTAAATTTAGACTTTGCCATGTCAGTTTATACATGAAACCAAAACATTCATATCAGTAGTTCTGTGGCTTTGGAAAAATGCATTTTATTCTTATTACTGATAGATAGGCATTTTAATTTAGGATAATATTACTGTCCAAATACACCATGCTTGCAGATTGGAAAAGGCAATCTAGGGTGTTATGATTTCAAATTATTTTGTGCTGCTGCAAGATCCCTCTTACATCTCAGACTTACTGTTGTATGCTATGACTGCAAACAAACCTGTGCCCTTTGGATAGCAAAGGAATTGTGCTTGATTGTTGAAGTTATTGTGCTTTGTTAAGCTCTCATAAAAACAAATCTGTGTGAATCCTACAGGAAAACTGAAGGCAAGTCCGTACCAGTTGCACAGTCACTTTTTCCCCTGCAATGATACTGCTTTTGGCTCAGCCTGATAGACAATAACTTATTGCTTCAGAATGTTTCAGAATTTGTCCTAAAACAAGGTTATGCACAAAAATTAAGAAAATATTAAGAAAATGTTGAGACCCCATAGCTGTGTTCTGTAAGCTTTCTTAAGCTGTAAAATAAACACTGGATGTCTCCGTGAAAAGAATGTGGTTACTAGCAATTACAAGCAGATTGCTTTATGCAGTTTATTGCATCCCCTGTGCTTAATAGTTTACTTTTGACATATTTTGAAAATAGGAATACACATAATGCAAAATGTGGAGAGTTCAGTGTACAGGATCCTGATTTAGAATGATAAGAATGTTTTCCACATATTCTCTGTTATTGTGACTTACTTGTTAAGAAAACTGAAAAACTATTTTTGTGTTGCCAGTGTCGCTAGGGATGAATAAAAAGATGCTGTCCAGCATCACATATGTTTGAAGTCAGTCTATGCTTTAATAAAGGGCAAGTTAATGGCTAGTAAATTGAGCTTCTGAACTTGTATAATAATACTGTTAGTTTTTGCTGCAGGCCCACACTTTTGTGTCACTAGTGTAGCCTGCAAGGAAAAATAGAGGACAGTTTAAAGTAGGGAAAACCAAACATTTAGTCCCAAAAGTACAGAGGTTTTCTGTGATAGGTATAGTTAGCCTTAGGAAAAGTTTCCATCCCTGTCTCTTGTGATCCTTTGTAGGAAAGTGGATATGATACTGTGAGTCATAGGCGTAGTATCACACGCAATTCATTTTGGGATTGGGAATTGCTGTTGCATGCAATGACTGTGTATTTTGGATAGTGCAGTAGGATTCAGGAGAAGCTGGCTGGTGGAAAGCAGTGTAGGATAAAGCCTGCACTGTCCTGAGCATATGACTCATATTACAGACTGCTGGAAAGCTAAAATGTGATATGAAAGTGTTATATTACAAGTAATAGTGCACTGCTAACAGAACTCTGGTGTCCTGAATGACTGTTTGATGTTAGTGATTTTTTAGAAAGAGAAAAGATGATCCTTATCTTGGACTTGGACTAAATATTTTGTATAGGATTATTGTGATTGTTATTAGTAAGAAATGTGGAGAATAAACTCATCTGGTTGAAAAACAGACTTCAGTATCTGTAGCTGTGTTTTAAGCTAAACCATGGGTAGTTGTTTTTCTGAGATAATTTTATTTCAACTGCTGCCAGGCATCAGTGGCAGTCTCTTTGGTTAGAAGACGATTTCCTAGTATAAACCCTCTTTCAGCATACATTCCACTCAATGTTAATAAGATATATCTGCCACTATGTGCACATCATTGAGTTACAATTACTTCATTTAATTTGCAAGAAAACTTGTGAAAATCTCCAGGAACAGTTTTTTTCAGCTAGCTTCATGGTGCTGATCAGAGCATTTTGTAGACCTTATGAACTTCTTGTTCAAATTTCAAAGTCTGAAAAGAAGGGGAGAGGAGACAATGTTCTGTCACAAAGGCTAAGTGCTCAACTATTGCAAGAAATAGGTGGGATGTGTGTGTTTAAATTCCCATTAGTGGCTTCGAGAATCATTCCTATAGTTTGTTTTAAAACAAAAAGGATCATCTATGGGAAACTGAAAAATTAGTAACAAAATAGTACTGAAGATAAAATGTTTAGCCGTTTGACACTAGTTTCCATTTTGTAAACTGTATTTCCTTTCTAGTACTTTTCTGATCTATGGCTTTTGCTAAACTTACCATAAGCCAAATAGATACTTCTGCATAATGTGTTAAAAAAAAAAATCCACACAAAATCCCTCCCAAAAAAAACAAAGCAAGGTGAGCAAGAACAATATGTATGCTAGAAAATACGTTATGAAGTCTATATTTTGGAATAAGGAATCAATTTATGATGGTTGTATTTCCAGTGGCTTGAGGTTGTGTGACTAATGTATTATTATTGCTTATTATCTACACTCTAGCAAAACACATGTTCAATCTTCATATTCCTTCATCGAGAGATACTTTTAATTTTGAAGGCAATGAAGGAAGGAATTGCAAAGGCAATTAGGATGGCCAGCTTCCACTGGAGATCTTGTTTTGTACCTTTGAATGTTTTCTGCATGTTTTCCTTCCTTGAGTTATAGCTGAACCAGAAAAGAGCCAGTAATTTCATCACGTTTTTTTGACATTTCCTGATCTTTTTATCCTTTAAGGAAGTGAAAACTCTAAGTGCCTGATGTAAAACATGGACCAGGAGTTCTACAGCACCAATTATTATAGACAGTAGTTAAGAAGCTGGTATTCAAGCATTCTTTTCTTGAATTAATAAAAATTTAACATTCTATGAAGAGTGTAAGGCATGACACATGATCAATATCTTGTTGCACAAGAATTTAGAAATGGAATGGTCTTAGTGGTTAAGAAGACAAAGGTGAGGGCTTTTTGAAGAACTCTTTCAAGATTACATCTCCAGTCATGTCCTTTTCTCCTTGGCAAGTGAAAGAGTTTGTGAGAAATAGTAAGAAATATTAAATAAAAAAGAGAAATAGTTTGTTTGATTTAAAAACTGAAATCAAGTCTTAAGCTTGTAGTTCTTCACATGAACATAAAAAAATATCAGTAATAACATCAGTAGGTTTCATTAAGCTGTTTAGAAAAGAAAGAAAAAGTTAATAAATAGAGATTAGCTGCCCTTTTGTCGATTCTCAGTACACAGTGCTCATTCTCACATTGAAATGCTAATTCCTCAAGGCAAGAATTGCAGGAAGAGGTGATTTCTATGATGGTTTAGTCAAATAAGAGATACTGCCTATTACGTTCAAATTTTTTTTTTTTCGTTATTACTTTTATAATGATTGTGTCTATTCTAAATGAGATTTGCAGTTTCTCTGGTAGGTAAAATGTTGGCCATCAACTCCTAGGTACCCATCCTACAGTGTCTTGGATAAACTCCTTTTTATTACTTTATGACTTTCATGCTGATATGTTCACAGCTGTTGAACTCAGGCACTTTTAACTTTTTTTTGTTTACCTTGCTGTGTTCCATTCACTGTTATGCCAAGAAATAGTTTGGTTATAACCTAGAGAATCACATAAAATCCTAAACTGTACCACTGCAATAACACCTTTTCTATGAAGCCTAGCAGGGAATAGATATCAAGGCTACATATTGTGGACTGATAGGTGACCTCTAAACACACTAAACTCCATAAAAATACAGAAATACAACTCAGTTTCACTCTGTGGAACAAACTGAGTTCCTGTGCATCTTCTTAAGGGAAAGAAAATCTGTCTGTTCTGAACAGCTAGAATCCTGCTTGCATTGGCGTCTGTCATTCACTTGTGGTTAAGAATATCTCACAGTAACAGTGGCACAGAGTTACTCTGATGCCTAAAGTGGTTGCTGCAGGGCAATCTTTGCCCAAGCAGTTATGCTGCATATTCCTGTCACTGGTAAGTTTCCCATTCTTTAATTTTATTATTGCTTGTGAGTTTGATCTTTCATCATTGGCTTGTTTTCTCTTTTGTACATCATGTGTTTTTGAGATAAAGCTGTTTCTTTAATTTGTTCCTTGGTGGTGACTGCCCTTCATTTCTGTAGTAACATATTTTTCTCACTGGAAATATTAAAATAAATTCTTCTGCTGTTAGGAAGTTGAAGGAGTTGTTTGCAGTCTAAGGTAGTTGGCTTTCGTTTTGTGGGGTTTGTTTGTTTGTTTTTTAATATAAAATCTTGAAGTGACTTAAGTGGTGTTTTGTAAGTGTTAAGTTCTAAATCAGTGGCCATGGATTTTTACAGCTTCTCTTATTTTTTTCCACTTATGTGCTGTATTCAGGCTATGACTCCTATACACAAACACTACAGTCAAATACTGAAGGGATCTGATGATTTTTCCATGTGATACAGAAAACTGCAAAATAAAAAGGCAAGCACATCTGTGTGTGAATTGATATAGAAAATAGATAGCTGTGATTAAACTAACTACCCACTGGATGTCACTATTGTTCCACAGAAATTCATCTAAGGGAATATTTATCTAGAGTTGAGTGGTTGACAACGAAGACAATTAGCTTGCAGCAAACAAAACATTTCTAACTGTGTTTGCAGGAATATTGTACATTTATGTGCATTTTGCAATTGAATTTTCTATCAAGGTTCACAATTTCATAGTAATAAAAAAAGGGCACTGCCAAATCTTAAGCCGTGATGACTGTGAATGCAGATAGTGAGTAATGAAAACTTACCAGCCAGTAGAGGAGCTGGCATTCATTATACTCACACCACTTGTTCTCATTATTAGTCTCTTACTCTGCCATTGCTGGAGGTAATCTCAACACAGTGAGTGAACATTCCGTCTCCTTCAATTTGTGTAGTGTATCACTTATTTTCTTTTCTCAATGATGTGCATTCTGTGTGGTTTATTATTCTGAAACAGCATTTTAATATTCTAGGAGCTAGGTCATTTAGCTGAGAAGCCAAGTGGTCCATTGGCTAAGAGGAAGTCTTGGCACAAGAAGACCGGCTTTTATTCCCAATATTGAACTGGTGTGTGATCTCAAGCAAATTAGCTATCATGCTTATTTACCCTCTTCTATCTTTCTTCTCAACATTCCTTGTACACATTTAATGTGGGAGATTGCTGGAAGGTGTCCTGACTTCTTTTAAGATTTTTTTGGGTGCACAATTAAACATAACAGTCTTTTTTGGTGATTCCAGCTAATGTTTATCTCAGCATTTGTTTAAATAAGTGCAGACTACAAAAGTAATTAAATAGACTTGAAAGCGTACTGCACAATGTCTATGGTTTGAAAAGCCCTGGTATTTGAGTGCTAGCCCTGGAACACCATACAGCTCAGGAAAAGGAATTGAAAAAAAAACCAACAACACAACAACAAATCCCACAATAAAACAACCTCCAGGCTCATTAAAAAAAAAAAAAAAGCATTGTTGTCTTCTAAACTTGGGATATGTAGGTAGCATCAAATCCACTAAGAAGTAGCCATGCCATTAGAGGCCCACAGTTACATGCCATTTCTTAGACTGCTGCCTAAATTGGTGGTATGAAGGCTTAGGGTTTTGTGAGAGCCATCAGAGCTGTTGGGCATCCTCTGAGGATTTCTGCTTATCACCCCACCAAGGTCTTAACGGTTTTGTGTGAGGCTTGTGCCAAAATATTCAAAACCCAAGGCAAGGTGGGAACAGAATACCCGCTGCTCAAATTGGGGAGAAGCAAAGAAGAAATTTCTTCCCTGGAGCCTTTGAGGCTTTAGCGTGCCATTTGTATTTTGGGAAAAGGGCAGTCTTTCACAAGGACTGGAAGCTGCTCAGCTAAGACCAGCTCATTTCGAGAAATATTATAAGAATTTGTGACTCTGGTGGCTTAGCCATACAAAACACTTCCAGTGTTTAATTTGGCAGTGGTAAGACTAAACTTAGCTTAGTTCATGTAGGGGTTAATAGTGGTTATATCTCCTATGAAGCTTGGTTAAATTTTTTTCTAAGCTACATCCACTAGAGTGGAGTTTAACAGCTTGGCTTACAGGCCTCCAGCTGTACAATATTGTTCAAAGATGTACACTGGGCATCTTTTTGGTTTACTGGGATAGTGACTTCCCTACAGCAACAATTGCAGTGTTCGGCATGTGTTGGGAAATACATGAAAAAGGGATCTGTAGTTTTTCAGTCAATAAATTCATTAGTTGATCTGAACCTGAATATAGACATGCTGGATTTTCATAATGAGTTTTGTTACCCATCTATGATTAATGACATACTGACCTTATTTTCTTTTTCATGCCCAATATGAAATATTTGTCAATGGGAGCTAGTGGTAATTTTTCAGTAGTCTATGCATTGGTTCTGACTGTTGTTAGAAGAAGACTTTGAAGAAACGTAAAAGGAAGCCTACAAAGTCACTCAGTTTTATGCAACACATTCACAATCATAGTCCATTAAAAAGTTTTAGGAGATGTGTAGAATATTGTCAAATAACCAAAATGATAAGTTAATAATATGAGATTATTTTTCGATTGCACTTAGCTTTCCCAAATTCATTCTATCTACACACATTTGGCCCCAAACATACATATGTTCATATTCAAACCCCCACACCCTCCTGCCTTTTGTGTGTGTGATTATATGTATGACTGAGGAGAAATCCTTCTTGTTTTGCTGAGCCTAATTTTACTCACCACTGCAGACATTAAAACCTGCAGAACTACAGCAGTGGTTCTTAACGTGAAGTTTACAGCAAACTCTTAATCCTTCAGTACAGAGATAAACAAGAGCAGGTGGCAGAAAACTGAATCCCATAGTAGCTAAGATAATTCAGTGTGTATTGACTTTTTAATAGCAACTTTCAAGTTACAGCTCACATTAAAATCACAGTCTGCTTGGTGCTGCTAAAGCGTCTCAAGCACTTGCATTATTAATTGTGTGAGCTCCTCTCTGTACTCAGTAAAATGGGGTCTCAGTGTTGCAGGGTTCAGTACAGTCTCAAGCTTCTACTTTCAGATATTTCCTCACTACAGTACTTGAAAATGAGAGTGTTTTCATTCTATGAAAAAAAAAAATCAAAATGACCTCCCTTCGAGTATATTTGTTCTTTTAAAGAGATGCTTTCTAGGTTTGTTTTCATTGTATCTGCCATATTTCAAGGTGATGGGCTGCGATTATTTTTTTTTTCCAGCAAAAATGCAGAACTTTCTACTAAGGTTTTGCTTTTTCTAATCTGCTGCAGTGAAACTGCCTTGTAGAAACATTCCTTCTCTAGTGATTGAAGACGTGCAGTTTACTAAGCCAGATCAAGTTACAAAATAAAGATTATGAAATTGCTGACTTGTTTCTGTATAGGTGCTGTTATGTTATTTCAAGAACGAAACAATCCCCCTACACCCATCCCTTCTTGATAATCGAAATAGGAGGTATGATGTCTTTGGGAATGTAGGCGATGTTCTGTTCTCCTGCAACCAACAAAAACACAGACAGCTTTGGGAGAGGGAGAGCAGGGTATAGTTGGGCTACAAATCTGTGTTTTGTCTAGAACAAGTGAAGAATGACTACATGAAAAACAGTATCTGTGAATTCTTACAATGGCATTTGAATTTTACTCAGAGAGAAATTATTTGTCACTGATTAAGGAATTTTAGATGCAGTCTTCTCAGGTCAGTGAGTAACCAATTTTCTCTGAAAGCTCTTTGCAGTTGTTGTATTTCTCAAATGTAGACTGTTTGGCTTTGTAAGTAATGAAGCTTTATTTGCTTATTAGAGGGACTGTGTGCAAAACACATCACAAAACCCTAACAAGCCCGGCCCAGCAAATAAAAAGAAATAGAAGAAAATGACAGATTTAATAGTTTCCTCAGCTACATTAATGTCTTTGACAGTCTTGAAAAGGGAATTTCTAATGAGCACTGAAACAAATGTGTGCAGGAAGTGGTCTTGTTTTTGCTGCTGCACATTTCAGTTCCTCTAATTGCATCAATAAGGAATTTCTGCTCCTCATTTAATGAATGCCTTTTGACTACTTTCTGAAAGGCAACTTTGGATGTAAGGGATAAACACTGGCACCTTTTGTATGAAGTCACATACACAGGTTTCAATTAATAGTTTTCAGTCCTAGAAACTCTGTGTTATAATGCAGTGCAGTACAATACATCTCATTGTACCTTTTTATTTTTTAATTAAGCCTAAATTACACTCTGCTTTGCCTTTGGTGTGATACCCCATGTCCTAAGTTCTTTAAATGACTGGTGACTTATTCTGTGCTGGGCAGAAATCAGACATTCTTTCAGAGCTATTCCTGCACCCTCTCTCTCCTCAGGCAACTCCTAATTTGTGCAATGCTACAGTACCTGGGTAGTACCTGGCCTAAAGAGTAAGTTTCAGAGCAAGAAGGGGGGAAGTGGGTTTGATTTTTTTTTCTTTTTTTTTTTTTTCATTGTTGCAATTTTTCTCCCTAAACAGAGGCACAGTTGCTGCAGGTGCAGTGGATTTCTATTTAAAACCAAGAGACTTTAATGGAATTGGTAGAGGGTTTGTACAATAGGTATTGTATTAAACCATAGCTCAGGCTTCACATTGATTATGGTATTTAAATTTCAATGGGTTGATTATGCATGAGAGTAAAATGACCAGTATTATGAATGTACAAAAAAGAGACATGGAAGAGCTGTGCCAGAAAAGTGAGAAAAGCGATCCCTTTATAGTCCCTAGAGTTCAATAAAGCACCACTATTTCCCAGCTTTTAAAAGCTCTTTTATCACAATGGTTCATACCTCGCATTCCCTGGAGCCTGATTTGTTATACGTGCAGGGTCCTGTTCCATTCAGCAGCATCTCACTGGTTTCAGTGTTGGTAGGTTTGTAATCTACATAAAATTCCTGTGTGCTTGGAGTCATTTGCTTCAGCGACTGTCTTTTCTTTTTCCTGTGCCTTCGCATGAGAGAGCGCTGCTGCAGCTGCTTCATGCTGGCTGGGTAACGCTTCCATGACACATAGATTACCAGCAGGATCACAAGCACAGACAAGAAAAGGGCCACGCTGCCTGCTATGATTTTATGGAAGGAGATGTGTTCTGCGTCGTGCTCAGGTTGCAAGCTTGATTCAGTGGCTCCAATAGTTGGGGGCAGAGGGGGCTTGCTGTCATGTTTAGGCCTGGTGAGTTTTGGTTTAAATGTTGGCTTCGGGAGAGCTCGTGCTAATTCAAATCTTTCTGTAGTGCTTTTGCCACAGATGCTGTAGTTTTTCACTGCATCAATAACATTCACTCCTTGCAGCTCTTTGGGGCTGGCACAAATAATTGTATTTTCCCTCAGCCCTTTAAAACTTTTAAGCCAGTTTACCAGAGAGCAAATATTTCTGCTGCATTCCCATATATTCCCAGCAAGGCTGATGTCGTTGAGGGATATCCAAGAATCCAAAATTTCTTGACCAATAAATGTGAGCTTGTTTGAATCCAGGTTGAGGCGCTGTAAATTGGGCACACACTGAAAAACACTGGGTCCACTGAAAGCCTCTATTTCATTGCCAGATAAATCAAGTCTTTGTAATGAGCTCCAGGTCCAGGACATAGTTTGTCCTATCACACTGATTTTATTCCACTGTAAATAAAGGTTTTGAAGGCTGACTAGCCTTGGAAAAAGTGCCAGGTTGAGCTTAGAAAATTGATTGTGCTCCAGGTGAAGCTCTTTCAGTCTTATCATGCCTGCAAAGACATTCCTTGCTAAACTTCGGATGCGATTATAACCCAGGTCCAACAGTTCAAGGTTCCTACAATCTTGAAATATTCGAACAGGGATCGTTCTTAGGGAATTGGACCTCAAATGTAAACTCAGCAGCTTCCTTAAGCCCCTGAACTGTTCAGATCCCAGAGACTGCAGCTGATTGTATGACAGATCCAAATTCCGGAGATTTGTCACAGGTCTGAAGGTATTATTAAGAAAATAGGAGATTCTGTTGGAACTCAGGATCAACTCTTTTAGTCTGCGTATTCCACTGAAAGCATTTTCATCAATATTGCTGATGTGGTTATGGTCTAAATAGAGCCAGGTGAGTTGATTAAGACCTTTAAATTGATTGTATTTTAGTTTCTGAAGGCTGTTATATCGAAGGGACAAACCTAAACAACCAGCAGATATACTTGAGGGAATCTCCTGCAATTTCTGAGATTCACAATATACCATTTTGCCTTCACACCTACAGCCCTTAGGGCATCCTCGTTCAGCAGAAGAAAGCATTGTCAGTAATATAGTAGGGGCTATTACCAGAGCTACAGCTGATCCGCTCAGTAGCCTAATTACATTGAAACCTGGAAATAAAAACAACTTAGAAAAGTTATCCCCCCACATATCAGTCATTTTCTTTCAATCATGCTAAAATCTTTTATTTGAACAATCATTTAAAAATGCCTAGCTCTACTTGACTATTTTTCACAGTTTTATTTACTTTTTTTTTTTTTTTTAAGTGAATGTCTTTATATGAATACTGAAAAACAGCTGGGTAAGAGGTGTAATCCCTAAGCAATTTAACTGTAATAAATCACATCAAGGTAAGTCTAAGGAGTAATTAGAGCACAGGCTATGCAGTGACTATGAACTATACATTAAAAAATAACAGGAAAAACATACCCATCCTCTGTGTTGTTCAAAGGTCGTCCTTAGGTCTTTTGTTTTTTGCTTAGTGTGCCACAAGCATGGCAGCCCCTGTCAGCTGCACTGTAGTGAGTCAGGGCTCGCTGACACCCAGGAAGAAAAATTGGACCCCTTGGGAGATGGACCGATTTTGGAACATTATTCTTTGCCAGCCACGCAGAACACTCCAAGAATAAATCAATCCCAACACAGGATTCGCAGCAAAATGTCAAATTCTTCCTAGGTAATAGGATCTTCATGGATGTTATGTTTTTGCATCTTTATAGTTAGGAACCTGCTTTTTAAAATTTCTCAGTGAGGCAAAGCATGTTAGATTCTTCCAAGCACCGTTTAGCTATCTGAATTCACACGTCTGTATTCCATAGCACAGCAGCTCCCTGACTTAGTACCCGATCCGGCTAGGAAGCTGCTTTGGAGCATAGATTTCAGAAGCCCGTGCAGTGAACAAGCTCTGCTCACTTCTGCGTGCTGTCATTCTGGGAGCTCTGTCCGACTGTTGCTTTGGTTTCGCAGGATGCAGCCGTATGTAAAGCTGCCCCCAGTGGTGAGGAATATCACGGGCATGTGCAGAAACCTCTTCCTTTTATCTTGTAAATGAGAAAGCTCTGCTGGGAAAAGAGTGATCGTTCCGAGTGACTAATAGGAGCGGAATGGTCAGCTTCGGTGTCAACTAGTGACTTATGCTGAAATATCAAATCCTCTTAGCCTGTTCTGCTGCTTCTGAAAGCTGTTTTACATCGCTGAACTTTATAGCTCAGCATACCTTACTGAGACTTGTCTGAAGGGCTAACGTGACATTTGTAGGACATAGATAACAATTTTCGATCCCGAGGGATTTTTTTTCCTTACTGAATCAGACGTGTTCACATGGCCTTTTGGAAGTAACTCTGCCGTTTTTCAGTGAACTATCAGCCCACTCAGTGTGTCTCTTAACCAAGTGTTTCAGTGAGGACACTATTTTACAACATGAAAAATGTTTTGGAGCTGACATTTTGCCTTTTTGCTTTTTTCTTCTGTGCTAAAAGGCACATTGCCAGGTGGTTAGAAGAGTATATTGTGCTCATTTATTCCCCAACTTGCTGTCATTTGGTTTCACAACACTAACACTTCAAACGCAGGCTTCCATAACCCTTCCAATATGGGGACTAAGCAGCTTGGTGTAGTTTCTTAACCAGATGAATTATTTTTACTGTAACAGATGACAAAGGCAGGATTTTATGTGGTGGGACAAGTACAATGTGCAGAGTTTTTTAGGTTTGTGACTCTGGGCAGGCCTTATATATCACACAAAGAGTCTCCTCTTTCCTCACTCTTCCATTCTTTCCTGCATGCTGCAGAGAAAGGACATGTCCTCCCACTGGGCAGAGCAAAGGTAAGATAGCATTACAGCCGAAGCACCACGCTGGCAATCTTCCTTCACCAAAACATCTGTGATCAGAGATATTGGTGGAGAAGTGTAAACCCATGGCTCTTTTTGCACAAGAGTAAGCTGGAGCCTGAGGAGAAGTGTGCTGCTTGTTAAAAGAGGAGTGCAGATTACAATCTCTCAAATGCAACCAGACAGCTCTAAGAACTGCTTTTCCTTTCTGAGACAGAATTCTTACCCCTTGCAGTAATGTGCTTTCACTTTCCCCTTATTATTCATTGATGTGAGCATAGAATAACTTAAAATAAGGTGAAACCTGAAGTTTCCCATGCATTAAAATGCCATCATTGTGTAATACTTTGTGAATTACTTCAGGTTTACAGTAATTCCACTGGTATTAACACACCTTTCTATGGTGCCTAAATCAGGAGCACAGTCACCCCTGGCTAACTTGTCAGGAGCCAGGAACAGGTACCTGCATCAAGGCATAGCCTGTTAAAATTCTCCTCTTTGGGCTAGATTTGTGGAGAGGATTCCTCTATTAATCTCTGTCACTGTCACCATCTCCCATTCTCTACTACAGCTTGTTTCTGGCTCTCAAATCTGATCTGTAGATTTGAGAAGCCAAAGACAAACTTCGGTCTGCACTGGGAGCTGTGGTAGTCTGGAGAGCTTTTCCGCTGACAGGATTGTCATGTCCCAGTTCTGGTGTGCTTGTTACAGGTTTTCCATCACTGCCCTGGGGTCTCTCTACTTGATAGAGCAGGACTGGTAGCATTAGAAGACAATTCAGATCTTCAGTAAGCCATTTTGCCTCTTGGAAACGCTACTCTTCCTCTGTTGACAGTAAAGGATGCCTGTGACAAGTAAAGTTTTTATTGAAACAGCTCAGGTTCCAAAACTCAGATGGTATGAAATCTTAATCTTCACCTGGTTCAAACACAGCATGTAAAGCTTCAGGTAACATCCAATTTTTTTTCTCCTGAAGAGATGAGTGATGTAGTATATCAACTCAGTCTGAACCTTCTCCCCAGTTTTGCCTATTCTCTGGCTTTTCCTCTTTTGTCTTCTCTCTTTCATCATAATTATGGAATTAAAAAGTAACTTCTCTGCCACCATGAGTCAGCAGAGCTTCAGTAGCTTTTCCAGGGTTTTAGTAATTGCTAATATACTGGACAAATAAGAGGGAACAGCCACTCTTTTACCATGAGTTATTTTCATTTTTCTGAAAGGGGTGAGACATCAAGAGATGAACAGAGAGAGCATCAAATCTATGTTAATGGATTGCCAAATTCAATTTTCTTTACTGAGATCCTTTTTGAATTACACAAGCAGGAAAAGTGCCAGTGTCTGATAAACAGTTTTTAAAAATTACATTTCTGTGTCTGTATACAGCTGAACGCTTTCTTTTCAAATTGTGGCAATAAAGCTGCTCCTAGTATGAAATGTTTCATGCAAAATTTCAGACCAATCTGGCCATAGTGTAAACTATGAAAAACAGAGAATTAAGTTAAAGCCACAATTTTAGATTAAAAGATACTTTTTGTAAGTGGTTTAACTTCTGCCTTGAACCAACTACACCTTATATATCTTTGCAAACACACTGCATTACCACTTAACTCATGTAACCCAGCAGAAAAACAGAATTTAAAGCCAAGCTGGTTAACTTCTCATATGCATAAGCTAGTTATCACTGGAAGTGATACCATGACTTCTGAGGCCCTAAAATCCAGCAGTCTGTTGAAGCCTTAGTGTGAATTTAACTTGTGCTTGATGTGAGTTTGTGTGTATTCATTCAGCATGGTTGCTGTAGTCACAGGGCATTTTAAATTCAACTCTTTGTGCCACTGCTAGGCAGCCTTGCTTCCTGTCCTGAAAAAGCTGCTCCCGGGCAGGAACAAGAGGTAGAAGCTGCAGAAGTCTCAACATGGAGGAAGGCCATGAAGATGATCAGAGGGCTGGAGCACCTCTGCTATGAGGGCAGGCTACAAGAGTTGGGGCTCTTCAGCATGGAGGACAGAAGGCTTTGAGAAGACCTTGTAGTAGCCTTCCAGTATCTGTAAAGGGACCTACAGGAAGTCTGGGGAGGAACTATTTACAAGGTCTTGTAACAACAGGACAAGGGGTAATGGGTTTAAACTGGAAGAGGGGAGGTTTAAACGGGATGTTAGGAGGAAGTTCTTTACAGTGAGAGTGGCGAAACACTGGAACAGGTTGCCCAGGGAGGTTGCAGATGCTCCCTTGCTGGAGCAAGGGAGTTCAAGGCCAGGTTGGATGACGCCTTGAGCGACCTGTTCTAGTGGGAGGTGTTCTTGCCTATGGCAGGAGGTTAGAACTAAATGATCTTTGAAGGCTCTTCCAACCTAAACCATTCTATTATTCTATGACTTCATGCTGACTGAATATGAGCATTCAGAAACAATGTTACTCCTTTTCATCTGCCTATGAAGGCAGCACTTTATGCAACTCTTCAGGCAGATCCTCTGAAGAGAACTATTTCATTTATTTGTGAGTCTTGCACACAGTCTATATTTTGGGATTTCAGCCTTAGACATAGAATCATAGAATCATAGGTTCTACTAGATCAGGTCGTTCAAGGCCTCATCGAACCTGGCCTTGATCAAGTCCAGACAGGAGAAGCCACAACCTCCCCGGGCAACCTGTTGCAG
This sequence comes from Psilopogon haemacephalus, assembly GCA_013396835.1. Lineage (NCBI taxonomy): Eukaryota > Metazoa > Chordata > Aves > Piciformes > Megalaimidae > Psilopogon > Psilopogon haemacephalus. Next base: position 109,207 of record VWZI01002646.1, read on the forward strand.
TGTCTCACCACCCTCACTGTAAAGAACTTCCTCCTAACATCCCACCTAGATCTCCCCTCTGCCAGTTTAAACCCATTACCCCTTGTCCTGTCATTACAAGACCTTGTGAACAGTCCCTCCCCAGCTCTCCTGTAGGCCTCTTTCAGATACTGGAAGGCTACTATAAGGTCTTCTCAAAGCTTTCTCTTCTCCAGGATGAAAAGCCCCAACTCTCTCAGCCTGTCCTCATAGCAGAAGTGCTGCAGCCCTCTGACCATCTTCGTGGCCCTCCTCTGGACTCTCTCCAACAGTTCCATGTCCTTCTTGTGTTGGGGGCTTCAGAACTGTACACAGTACTCCAAGTGGGGTCTCATGAGAGCAGAATAAAGGGGGAGAATTCCCTCCCTTGCCCTGCTGGCCACACTTCTGATGCAGCCCAGGACACAGTTGCTGTCTGGCCTGCATGGGCACACTGTTGGCTCATGTTGAACTTTTCATCAACTGAAACCCCCAGGTCCTTTTCCTCAGGGCTGCTCTCCAGCCATTTGCCACTCAGCCTGGATTTGTGCTTGGGATTGCACAACCCAGGTCTTACACTTGGTCTTGTGGAATTTCATGAGGTTGGCCTGGGCCCANGATGCAGCCCAGGACACAGTTGCTGTCTGGCCTGCATGGGCACACTGTTGGCTCATGTTGAACTTTTCATCAACTGAAACCCCCAGGTCCTTTTCCTCAGGGCTGCTCTCCAGCCATTTGCCACTCAGCCTGGATTTGTGCTTGGGATTGCACAACCCAGGTCTTACACTTGGTCTTGTGGAATTTCATGAGGTTGGCCTGGGCCCACCTCTCCAGCCTGTCCAAGTCCCTCTGGATGGATCCCTGCCCTCTAGCAAATTGACTGTGCCACAGAGCTTGGTGTCATCTGCAAACTTGCTGAGGGTGCACTCAATTCCTCTGTCCATGTTGCTGACAAAGATGTTAAACAGCACTGGTCCCAGCACTGACCCCTGAGGGACGTCACTTGTCACTGGTCTCCAGGTGGACATTGTGCCCTTGATCACCACTCTCTGCATGTGACCATCCAGCCAATTCCTTATCCAGCAGTGCTCCACCCACCAAGTCTGTGTTTTTCCAGTTTGGTGACCAGGATGTCATGTGGGACAGAGTCAAACGCCTTATTCAGGTGCATGTGGATGACATCAGGTGGCCTTCCCTTGTCCACTGCTGCTGTGACAAATCTTGCATTCCAGAGTTAGGAGAAAGCACTTCTAATGACCAGGTACATCTGTTTACTAACTACATTTGAAAAGGGAGATTGACAGGATTCTCAGGGTCCAGTAGAATGGGGATGAGTGGTACAGGGACAGGACATAAATTTTCCAAAGCCTGAAGAACCAGGTGCCAGTGGGATTCCACATGAATCAGGAGTCAAAAGCCTTCTTCTGTTTTGTCATTTGCTTCTCACCAGCTTTCCTCAGGACTTTTCACGCTTACTCTTTAAAATGCAGTTCTTGATTAATGACATCAACTGTTAGTCGCTTAAGAAATCCATGCAGAAAAGTAGTTTGAATCTTCCTAGCCACACTGCACTGTTCTTAATGCACACACTTCAGAATTAAGACTTCTGAATGCAGCATTTATCTGTTCCCAGATATAACTCCTAGGTCTAAGAGTACCTTTTGAGTGTAATTGTATGTCCACTTGGAGAATTCTTGTTAACAAGTGCTGCACTGTGGTCTTTTTGGGTAAGATGTTGAGGTGCTTGAATGCATCCAGAGAAGGGCAACAGGGCTGGTGTGGGAGCTGGAGTACAGCCCTATGAGCAGTGGCTGAAGGAGCTGGGGAGACCTTATTGCTTTTCCAGCAACCTGAAAGGAGGCTGTAGCCAAGCAGGGGTTGGTCTCTTCTCCCAGGCACATAGTGACAAAAGAAGAGAACACAGTCTCAAACTGTGCCGGGGAGGTTTAGGCTGGACATTAGGAAGTTCTTCACAGATGTAGTGGTTGCCCTTTGGAATGGGCTGTCCAGGGAAGTGGTGGAGTCACCATCCCTGGAGGTGTTTAAGAGGAGGCTGGATGATGGTTTGTTAATTAGAAGGGCTAGGTGATAGGCTGGACTTTATGATCTTAGAGATCTTTTCCATCCTGGTTAATTCTGTGATTCTATGACTATGTCTTTCCCTTGACTGTATTTCAGTATAAAGAAGCTGGGAGTGAACTGGGTAAGCAATAGTAACCTATTCTAAACTGTACAGTAGTTTGCTGTCACCACTTCCTTAAGAGCAGAGAAGTCTAATAAAATGTGTTTGCAATTTTTGAGCCAGTGCTTAAAGCTGCTGTTCTATGAGGACCAGATAAGGGTTGGTGAAGGGGTGGGCTAAAACTCTCTGTGTAAATATCAGAGCGTGGGAAGACAGAGGGAAATTCAGGATGCAGGATTTGCCAAAGGCAGACATGAGGAAAATGAAGTGTGGGAAACACAGGTTCAAGGAACATGCAAGCAAGGGAAATAGAAGAAACAGAAAATGCTGTGAAGAAAGAGAGTAGAAGAGTGAGAGTGGGGAGTGTATCATCCCAAACATCTTGTCTGTAGTGACCTAACAGTGGTAAGTGGGAGATGGCAGAGGTGGATAAATGAAAATATCCCCTTGTTCTTCTGCTAGGAACAATTAGCTTTGCAAAACCTTCCCTGGACTCTGTGAAGGTATCCCATGTTTCAAAATCCGTGATAGGCTCAAGGAATTTCTAAATGTGAATGGGAGCCATGCACCCTTTCTAGGAGTTAATAATCTCCATAATGTCTAGTTGCTTATAGATGACACCAGGGACACATCTGTCAGTTTGTGTATACCCAGAGGATCTCCTCAGTGCAGCAGAGGCTCTCTCTTTCCTCGTGCACAGTTACATGCTGCTGAATAGTGAAGTTTGCAGCTGTACAGTTTTATTTAAATCTCTGCATTGTGGATAGGTCACAGGGGCCCCTAAGCTGTCCCAGGGTAGATAATGCTGCATCTAAGCCTTTGTTCATGGCATCATGGCTGCTCCCTCCCTGAATGTGTTCAAGGCCAGGCTGGATGAGGTCTTGAGCGACCTGATCTAGTGGGAGGTGTCCCTGCCTGTGGTGGGGGGTTGGAACTGGATGATCTTTGAGGTCTCTTCCAACCTAAACCATTCTATGATTCTATGATCCAGATTTTCTATCATAACTCCTGTATCCTTAGTGAGGAGTGGACACTCAACTGTTCCCCAATTGACTTTTTGTCCTATGGTTTTGGAGCAGTTTGAAGTCACAAAGCCTGTGCTTCAGTCTCATCCTCTGGAGACACAACTACATGAAGTGCAAAGCTATTATTTTACTTACTCTCTGAAACTGATAGATGTGATTCTGTTTCTGTGGATTTAGTGTTGATTCATTCAAGCTTGTCCTCCAGCATCTTGATGAAAGTGGAATGTGAGTAGAAGCAGCTGAAGGCAAAGCATCAGCACTGAAGGAAAAGAAATTAATTACATCTTGCACATAATGCTATCTTCAGCCCGCAGAGCATGAATGATACATGCCATAAGTGCCCTGGAGATGTGTTGGTAAAAAATGAAAGACAGTCTCGGTGACCTTTTCTTGTGATTCTGCCTGTAGTCTCTGTGAAGGTGCCAGGGAGGTTAGGTTAGAGTAAATTTGGGCTTGTTTATAATGCCTTTCACTCTTTAATGGGCCAGGTTGCCATTTTGGGAAGGGTGCCTAAAGTCTGATTGTCCAGGCAGTAAGTATGGGGTTTATGCAGCCTGAAGTGTTCAGCAGCCCTACAGTGTCACCATGAATTATGCTTGCCTGTGAATTCCTCAAGGGGTATCTGACTACTACCTTGCTATAAAAATTCTTCGTATGGATCTGTGGCTGACTCTGATGGATGGCAAAGACAATGAACTTACTTCCTGGCAAGCCAGAGGATTGTGGAGATCTTCTATGAAAGTTTTATTCATGGAGAAGTCTGCAATAGCTGGAACACGAGGTTGAAGGCTTTGCGTAACTAAGATCAAGCAGAGTTACAGCTTGATTCAGAGGGGGCAGGGAGCAGCTGGTTTCAGAATAATTCCTTCTGTGGCCTTTGAGGCCGTGTTTGATAATCACTGGCTGCTCCAAGCTCTCATCAGCTAAAGAGTACAGGACTTGCCGAAGATGGGCATGGTTTATGAGCAGCAAAAGGGAGGAGTGTAGGTCTTAGCTGTCTTGATAGGACTGAGGATAAACCCATGGAGCCATTCAGGATATTGGTATCTGATAGTCTACTTTGAACTGGTGTGATTAGCAATTTAACTATGGGTTGGTGGAGCACGTGTACAATCATGAATACTTTTTATTCTTTGGAGAATTAATTGAAAAAAATGCAGGTGTCCTCTGAGGGAAATTTCCTTTAATTGGATACGTTTCAGTAAAAAACATTTTTTTTCCTGACAGACACTTAATTGGGGAAAATAAAAAATCCTGACAGTGTCCAGTTCTGACCAGAGCATAAGGAGAGAGCTCTAAGCATGTACCATCTCATTAGTAAGAACTGAAACAGTATATTTGACTAAGGACTAATGAGGGGGTGGTAGTGTCAGTAATATGGCCATTTGGACAATACTCTGTTTTTCCACCAAACCCCAGACCTTTGCAGTCTTCAATGTTAATGTGTAGTCAAAAATCTCCAGCCTAGCATGTTCTCAGTATTTCCTCTACCTTCATGTTTTTGCCTGTAGCTTCTCCTTCTTAACTCCTATCCTACATATGCTTCTATGAGGGATGAGTACTTGTCAGTTGCACAGCATAAAGTGTGTGTATACAATGCATGTTCACACATTAGGCATTTCAGACGTGTTCTCCAGTAAATATGAAACTGCCTTTGTATCTTCTTATATGCTGAAGCTGTAGAGTCAATGTGGGAGTATCTGTTGGTTACTGTGGCTCCTTGACTGCTGGAGAATGTCAGCTGGAACAAACTTTAATTACAGTAAATCCATGATGTCCACATCATATCAAAAGCAATTTAAAAGCATGCAACTTACTTTCCAAAATTCAGCTTTTACCCTAATTTTCATTGGATCTCAGCATCTACAGTTGGCCTATAAGCTGATCAGCATAACAGATGTGCTTCGCTTTTTGTCTGACACTAGTTGTTTTCAAACATGTTTTTTTCTATCAGTTTATCCATCTGTTCCTTTTTGAACTTCCAATGAAAGTTATTCTATATCTGTTGGTCATTCTTATTACTTGCAATGGATATAATTTATTTATCCTTTTTTTTTTCAAGATAGAAAAAAACAATCAGTGGGACAACATTGTCATCAAACATGAGGAAACAGGTTTCTTCTCAAAATGCAAAATTATCTCAAATTTCTAGTTAATAAGCTAGTCAACTTCTGTTCACTGTAGGACCTTTTTTTTACGTTGCAAGAGTACTGCTTTGAAAAATACTTAAAAATCTGTTGAATATTACCTTTGATTTTCCATATAAAAATTGTAACAGGCAGTTAGCATTTCTCAGCTGGTTGAAATAAAAGCTATATATACATAGCATTTCTTAAGATCAGACCTAGATTAGTAGATTAATTAGATTAATTAATAAGACAATTATTAGTGTACTTCCTAGTTTTACTGCTTTTCAGTGTAAACAGACACAGAGGTGTAAATAAATAGTGTACAGTAGTTTGAGTTCACCTGACGCATTGAAGTTTTCTCATTTCCGATTTCTCCTTTCACTTGCTGGTGCATGAAAAACACAGAGAAGAAACCATTCTAGCCTACTTCTAATAGGACTCTTGCTTAGACTCAGACGTGGTATTCAGAGGTGTTGATTTCAAATCCCAAGCCAGTCAGAGTGATGTGTTACTATTCAGCGTAAGTAATGTTATGTTTTGAAGAGAAAACATGACTGTTGAGCAGATTTGCTACTGAAAGAGAAAAACATGAACAAAATTAAGAAGCAGATAATTATGTTCATTCACACTGTGACTAACATAAAAATTATTTATTCCAAATGATTACAGTTGCATGGTTAGTTACTTCCTTCCCTGGCTTCACTCTAATTCTGTTTTCTGGGATTTTCCTGCAAAAAAAAGTTTGTCCTCTTTTCATTAACAGTTTCAGATTTTTGTAGTTTTTAATTATTCAACCAAATTTTTTTTTCAGTTAAGCAATCTACAGCAATTTTTAGGTATTCCAGCTATTACTAGAGGCTTTTCTGGGAAAGCTCAGAACCTTAATTACACTGACAGTCATGGTTAGTTAACCAGCCTGTAATTTGCTTCTCTTTAGTCACAGAAGTGACTCGTCTGTGCTCAGTAACAATGGACTGGAACTTTCTTCTTTAAAAACACCATAAAACAATAGGTGAATTGTTGCAAGTATGATTTGACTGTTTTGCTCTATATTACTGATTGTTTTCCCTTTGATGTGTCTACCAAACAGATATCTGAAGAAACCATGTATGATTCAGGCCACATCAGCCCATGAAAATTGTTTAAATAGAAAAATAAACATACAACCAAATAACACCATATTTAAGTGATTTGCAAGAGTGCAACAGATTTACATATAATATATTTCCAAACAAAACTCATGGTTCTTGCAGATGCAGTTTGGTTTCTGTGACATCATACTCTACTCTTTATTATAACTAAGTATCATTTATCCAGTGGACAGGACAGCAAACAAATGACAAAACCTGCAAGTATTATGCATGGTATTTGCCTGCTGCATCACAGTGTAAAATAATAAATATCTGCAAAATATTAATTTCTGATTGACCAAAGCATTAGAAGAGTTCTGCAGGCACAGGGAGGAAGAGTGGAATCAATCATGAATTGGAGCTTTCACCCTTTCTTCTCTTTCTTGCAACAAGAGTGAGATCGGCATGGTATAGTTTCTGCATTGTGTAAATAATTTTCTCCAGTATTCTGTATCTCTAAAGTAGATAAGAAGCTTAAAACCACTACAGCTTAGTTACATACGGAAGAGGTTAGAAATAAAGAAATGTTATCAATGGATAGCCAAGTAGAGACTCTGGTCAGCCCACATTGTTGAGACATAGGAGGGCTATACCTGACTGAGTAAGCAGCTGCATTTCCATCTCCTTAAGTGGTAACAGGAATTGCGAGAAAACAGTAAGGACTTACAAATGTGAACTCAGTTTCACAACCAACCATTTTGCCTCCAGACACACAGAAGAGACATTTCTCTCTACTTGTTTTTACAAGGCACCTCTTCTGTCACAGATATACGATAGAAAAAAATCCTCTGTCCCTATAACACGAAACCCTGTGGCTTGCTTATTTTGTCTTACAGCATATGTTTGTGTCATCTTTTGTCATTTGGAGAAATTGATGGGATTGAAATCCATAGCATGAATAGAATCTTAGAATCATAGAATGGTTTATGTTGAAAGGGACCTAAAAAAATAATTTAGTTCCAATCCTCTGCTATAGGCAGGGACACCTCCAACTAGAAGAGGTCACTCAAGGCCTCATCCAACCTGGCCTTGAACACCCCTAGTAAGGGAGCATCTACAATCTCCCTGGGCAACCTGTACCTGTCTCTTACCACCCTCACTGTAAAGAACTTCCTCCTATCATCCTGTTTAAATCTCCATTCTTCCAGTTTAAGCCCATTACCCCTCATCCTGTCATTACAAGACCTTGTAAATAGTTCCTCTCCAGCCTTCCTATAGGCCCCTTTCAGATACTGGAAGGCTACTACACGGTCTTCTCAAAGCCTTCTCTTCTGCATGCTGAAGAGCCCCAACTCTTGTAGCCTGCCCTCATAGCAGAGGGCTATGAGGGATAAGCCCTCTTATCACCTTTGTGACCCTCCTCTGGACTCGCTCCAAGAGTCTGGTGTCCTTCTTGTGTAGGGGGCTCCAGAACTGTACAAAATACATAGACATCTACTGATAAAACTAACAGAACAAAAATAATTCTGTGGGGATTTCTGCTGCTGTTTTGAGCAGCTTCCCATGTTCCTTTGGAAGACCCTAAGATCCTAGGAAAGGACTGTACTTTATTCTATCAATATAAGACTAAAAAGGACCCTAATCTTTATATAAGTGTATTTAAGTGTAATACACAGAACACTCATAAATAGAGTGTTAGCAAAATATTGTTTACTTTGAAATTCATAGGAAAAGTCTAAATTAAGGACTTTTCAGGGGAGGCTAAATATACCTTTTATTTTTTTACCTCATCAGTATGCATTGTTTCAGCTATATGGTTTAGTTTATGCAATGATAATTGAACCCTACAACACAATCTCTCTGGGATTTCTTCTAAGGTTATGCTTGCATGCATGAAGAATTCACATAGGGCAGGAAAAGCTAAAAGACATATAAATCTCATGTTTCAATGCAATAGATGGAAAGTGACTAATGGGTGATAGGAATAGGGAGGAAAAAAAGGTCCTGTATGGCCGTGTTATTGAATTAGTGGTGTCTCCTCTGAAGATCTTTGTGGTTTCCTTTAAAATACCTGGTACTTTCCACTCTTAGACAGAAAGCTGGAAGAGATCCAGTGCTCTTATCTGACAGCAATTTCAGTGTTCTTTTCTCTGTGATTTAAAGTCCAGCAGAAATACGCTTTTAGAATAGAGATATCAGAGTTGTATTAACATCACTGTATGAAAGAGTCTCTAAAAAGGAAACCATAAATGTCCTTGAATATATTTTCTCCAAACATAAATATGATAGAATATGGAATTATGTATCAGGTATTCATTGACTGAAAGATTAACATTTTAAAGAAGTTGATAATTCCTATGTCCATGTAAAGACTCTTTTGTATGCACACAGAAATGTGAGAGGTATACAGGGGTGACTATGCCAGGCTCTGTAAGAGTTGAGCTGCAAGACTTTTGCATTTTACAGAGCTGGGTTGTTGGTTTTTTTTTTTTTATAAAACAAAGTTTTTTCAAAGGTAGCTTTAGAAAAAGGTTTTCTCTGGCAATTACTGCTCTGTATATTCATGTCTGTGCATAAAGCTTAAACCTGCTTCTGATGGTTATTGTCCCTTCAGTGAGAACTGTGGGAGCCTACTTTGTCATTACCCACTAGTGGCACGGTGGCAATTAACATAGCACTGTTAAACTTCCAGTTTGGATCTTCTACTTAAGAAAGGTTGTGGAAAATTAGATCGGGTACACCAAGAAAGAGAGAATTCTTACTCTTTCTAGCACATTTTTTTTACAGTCAGGTGTCTTGACTGATGACAGTATTATCACATAATGAATATGGTTCATTTGTGAAGTTTCACAAAAGAGTTCTCCATTGGTGTACTCTTCTCTCTCTCACTTTGAATATTTAAACTCATATCATATAATTAACTAATACAAAAAGTTACATCCAAAAGATCAAGGGGGAGAGTTGCTGATCTTTTAAATCTGGCAAAATTAATCTCTTAAATGTCCAGCATATAATTTAATAGATATACCAGTGAACTTTCTTCTGCTGTTTTGTTTGTTTCTTTTTCACAGCTATTGGAAGTGGCTCTTTTATGTCATTTTATTTTAAAGTGTTTGTCTAGTATATATGGATTCTTTGCTTACATTGCTACTTACCTGGTAGTTTTTTACTTTAGGCCACCTGCAGTAAAAATGTATAAAATCCTGTATGTCCTACTGTGCCTAGCATATATTTCAGAAACAGTAAATTATTTCAGTGCTTTACAAGTTTGCAGACTGTGCCACCCTTTTCTAGTATTTTTTCTTTTGCTTTCAGCATGATTTGCTTGGTATGGTGTGCTGCTTCCTTGACAGAGGCTGGCTGGAAGTGTCATTGTGTCAGCAGTGGCTTATTTTACTTGCTGCAGTTTAATGCAATAAACAGTCAGTGTTAGAAGTGGAATCTGCTTTGTTTCCATTCTCATTATTTATATTCAAGAAAAGTAAGGATCAGATATGAAACAATTTATGAACTTGTTAGAGATTTTCTTGTGTTTTGTAATAAAAAACGAATTAAAAGATGATGAAGGGTTTCACTTATCATTGTGTGGAGTGTTACACCAGTGAAAGACTTCACTGGAGTGCTGATGAACGGTTGTGTCAGTGAGCCAGCTATGACTGTGGATGTCTGAGCAACAGAATCCTGCAGCACATGTTTTTGATGTGTCTGTCAGGGTCATTATTAGGAACGTAGTGATGGGTTACATAATTTAACATAACAGTTCCTGGGAGTATGTTTTGCCTTGTAGTGGCCTTCCAGTGTCTGAAGGGGGCCTACAGGAAGGCTGGGGAGGGACTATTTACAAGGTCTGGTAATGACAGGATGGGAAGTAATGGGTTTAAACTGGAAGAGTGGAGATTTAAATGGGATGTTAGGAGGAAATTACAGTGAGGGTGTTGAGACACAGGTTGCCCAGGGAGGTTGTGGATGTCCCCTCCCTGGAGGTGTTCAAGGCCATGTTGGATGAGGCCTTGAGGGACCTGTTCAAGTGGGAGATGTCCCTGCCTATGGCGAGGGTTGGACCTTAAATAATTTTTGAGGTCCCTTCCAACCTAAGCCATTGTATGATTCTATGATTTCTGTCCCCCATGGAATTAATGGCTATCTTTAATTGGTACTCTGCATGATTGGAACAAAGGTCAAAAGTGAATTTTGTGTGTTTAGTCATTGATTACTTTTACTCCTGATATTCAAAGTTATTAAAGTATCATATTTTATACTAAGATTCCATGTATGTGTTTTTCTTTTAACCATTAGTAACTTAAAGAACTTGTGACCATATTAGACATGGCTTATATGTGCTGTAGGTGATAGTTTTAGAAGATAGATAAAATTTAAAAATGGAAATATTCTGTTGTCTCGGACTCTAAGACAATCTATAGCACTTGTTGCTGGGTTTGAAACAAAATGAATAAATGGAAACTCACTACCAAGTGTTACTGCCACTTCTGAGGTCTGTCATTCTCTTTATTTAGTGGAACGGGCTTTGGCATTCATCACTGACCTCCCACTGTCTTTACTTCCCCCATGAAGGAAATTGTTTCATGTTAAGAAAGTTCAGTATAAATCTGTCTGTTAAATGGAGGCTGCTTTCAATAGTCAAGAGCCGTGTAAACATGACGAAGTTCATATCTGCTTGGCTCTGACTACCACAAGTGGTATATACTAGATAATCTAAATATAGTGGAATGAAAAATGTTTTTGTGTTAGAAGTAGCTGTCCTTCATACTGTTGAATGTCTTCATTTAGGGTTAGGGAGCTATGCTGTAACATTGTGTCTTCAATTTGCATCTTAATTAACTTTGAACTGAAGCAGATAACTTATTTGACATTCTAAAGGGGAATTTTTGTGTCTGGTTATTCAGGATTAGTATTCCATGGGGAAAAAGGCTGAGATAATAAGATTCTCAACACCTTGTGAAAAGTCCCTCAGGTACTGGTTAAAAGTCTTGTTTGCAAGGTTCATTTCTGCTAAGTAGTATGAGAATATGGGATATAATGTTCTACACTTCTCAGCTCCTCTTTAGATCTACAGGTAAAGGTCAGTTTAAGTCATGCATATTCATTCACATTATACAGAGGTGAGTAGTTTCTGCGAGTCCTGTGTGTGTATTCAAGTGTAGTGGTAACAGTTTGGAAGGCGTCATCACAGCATAGTGCATGGCATTCTGTGATTTGAGGTGCTTTCTTTCTCCTTGCTCCTCCCTTTAATCAATATATAATTTGGGTCATTTTCTGGTGCACAAAGAAGTAAATAACATCCAATTGATATTTATTTATTTATTTATAGACGTTTTGCTATAGCAGACAAGAGTTGTGTTTTGATTTTTCTGAAGACTGCTGCAAAATGTTATTGCTCTGGTAAAAGATTACAAGGGAAATGCGATAATCCTTTTATCAAGATCCTTGTCATTCCCATTTAATCATATCCGAAACAATAATGAATGCTTTTGAGGACAGTCAGCCTGTCTGGGCTCACAGCATTTCCTCAACTGGTTCAAACACTGTATAGATAAACACTTTTGTGAGACTTTCAATTCAATTTCACCGCTGTTTCTGAGCTGTTCAGAAATGCAATGTTCATATGCACAGAACTGGAAAGTAACTGAAGTTACAGTAGGAACATCCACCATGGATCAAAAAACTTAACATGAAGAGTTCCTCTTATTTCAGTTGAACAATATAGGGATTATTACATAAAATGAAGCAAAGCAATATATTTACTGCCATGTTTAAAGATACTTAGTTCAATTATATTGAGATATCAAATAAGAAATTCAGAAGAGGTAAGGAAATTTCTGTTTTCAATGTCTACTTTCTAAGATACTAGTCAGATTGTAAATAAGTAGAGAAGAAACATACTATTGTGAATTCCACATTGCCGAAAAGATTGCTCATAGGCATGATTTCAGTCTCTTTGGAATCCATTTATCATTCTGAAAATTCAAATGAAAATAAAAATATGCTTGAAGTTAAGCAAGTAAGTACAGCAGCTAGCCAAAAGGGCATCCGTTTCATTAATTGATTCTAAGCCGTTCTAACCATGAGGAGCTTTGCTAGTCTCATTTTGTCCATTAAAAACCAACCACTTGATTTCAGCTTGCCCACTGACCAGGCATGTTTCCATCTCATGAAGTGAAAATACATTTTCAGCTTCCTTTTTGTAAGACTGTGTGCAGGTTTGGGATTTACCCACTCTCCTGGATTTTGTGGATTCATCCAGACTAACTGAGTCAGCTGGAAGTTAAGGAATGAAGCTTTATACTTAGAGCTGACACAACTTGCAAGCATATATATACACAATATATACAGATATTTACAACTATATACTGTAGTATACAAGTTAAAAGTAATACAAAACCCCTTCTGAACAGCAGACTGCCTGAGGAGGGCTTTTAATCCAACCTCCCACCTTCTTTCCCCTCCCTCCCTTATCTCAGAATCCCCCTTACATGCAGGGTGAGCTGGGAATGGTCGGCAAGAGGTGTTAGAAGGAGAGCAATTAGTTGGGTTACACAGATCCAGGCAGAGGAGTTAATACAGCAAGGAGGCAGTCACAGACTGACCTTATCTTTGTGTCCTTGTTTTTATGTGTCTCAGCAGAACAAATGGGCAATATAGACATCACTATTATTTTCTTTTTGCCTCCAAAGATCTAATTTCTGTCATTAAAATATTCCAATTAGCCTCAAACCAGCACAGACAGTATCTTACTTTGGTGTCCAGATGCTCACTACTGTATGTCAGCCTACCTTACCATTATAGAGCTAGAGCATTTTTCCCCCCTTGTTTCAGTCTCTCTCTCAGGATATCAATGCATGTAATTCTATATAAAATGGTAGGAATTCCTCTGTATGTGTAATCCTTATTATAAATGAGGGCAACATATTTAACAAGTAATTGTTACAGTATGCTTCCATTTCTTGCATTTTAATCCATTTAAAGATTTAGGCTTTTTCCTCCTCCTACTTCTAACTTTCCATGTATGAAGATGTTAGCCAGTCATCTTGCAGTTCTTTAGTGGCTGAAGAGAGAGTTACTGACTTTTTATGCTGAGATTTTAGTGTTTTTTTTCTGACATCACGACTTGCTGTCCCAGAGGTCTCTTACAGTGTCTCTCTGCATTGTCTCCTCTCTCTGAGGCTGAGTGAGATGCTTCATCTTGGACTTGTGCAAGTGAGCCAAAGTCTCAAAGCTAAGTTGTTACTATCAAGGAAGTAAGTGGACAAGAAAACCTGTTAATGAGTGGACTATCACCAAGGACCACTTCTCTCAGAAGAAATTAGTTCCTTATTTATGTATGTCTTCCTGTTTTGACCTTGTAGGTTTAATCTCATCATCAGAAAAGCACCAGCCATGACTCTCCTTACATGCTTTTTGGACTGCTTAGATGGCGTTCTGCATTCATATAGAAAATTTATTTTTTTGATCCCTGTTTCAGTAAATTGACATCAGAATTGGTGTTGTGTATATTAGAAAATTGGCAGGAAAAACGATCCCTATCTTTTTCCAGTTTTCTACATGTTTGTTTGTTTGTTTGTTTGGTTGATTGATTGTTTTTGTTTTAAATTCACAAACTGTGTTCAAAATCAAGGTTTCAGTGTTTATTTTATCAGATGATGGTTTTCAAAATGAGTAGAAAATTATTTCAGCTTATTTGAAGGACTTCATGCTGGTAGTTTAGAAATGCTTCATTTAAATTAAACATATTACTACAAGGAAATAGAAATAGCTGTTCAGTTTCTTTGAATTTGAAATTCTTTTCATTTTTACCGACTGGCCTGATTTTGTATTGTATTATTGTAAAAAGAATCAAAGTTTCCAACACATTTTATCAATGAAAAATAGAGACTAATGTTTTGCCACAAGCTATTTCAGGTTAAGTTAATCAGCATTTTAATACAAGTGTGATTCATTGAAAAGCTAATATAATTGATTTATATTGTGCATACATATGTAGGACTGTGATACTGTTACAGTCAGTGCCAATTTTGTAGGTGGCTTATTCATGGAATCGCTTGGGTTGGAAGGGACCTTAAAGATATTTAGTTCCAACACCCATGCCATGGGCAGAGACACCTTTCAACTAGACTCGGCTCCTCATCCAACCTGGTCTAGAACACTTCCAGGGAGGGGGCACCCACAACCTTCCTGGGCAAATTGTTCCAGTGTCTCACCACCCTCACTGCAAAGAATTTCTTTTGCTTTGCTAATTTAAACAGATTAGTGTCTTTAGATATTGACTTCTATAAATGTATATTTTAATTAATTTAGTCGTCTATCTTGGGCCATAAAGACAGAAAGTTGAATTTTGAAGTCTGTTTTTCACTGGTAATTTTTCAAATTACCTGTTCCCTTTATACATAATTAAAACCTGGAAGGTGTTTTCTTGAACATGTAGGGGCTGGAAAGTAAAGTTAGGAACTTGTTTCTTCATGATAGAGTCACAGGTCTAGGTGTGTCTGTCCTGGTGTCCCTGTTGGTGTGAGAAGTAGACAAATATCACAGTTCTGCCAGTAGCTTTGCTTTGGAGGAAAGGTAAATACTGAAGGAAAAGATTATGTTGTTTGGTAAATCCATTTTCCTTGTATGCACCAAGCAGCAAAGAGTGAAGCCTTGTCAGTAGTTTCACTTTCAGCTAGACCACCACCTGGAAAACATATTCTATTAGTTTCTTCTGAGAACCACAACCTCAGGATCTAATGAGATTTGGTAGTTTAATGGTTTTTATTTTGTCATTTTCCATTACATTTCTCCTTACTTTTCCCTGATGTACACATAGAAGCCACACAAAGCAACAGCCACTACCATTTTTAGCAATGTGCTCTGATTGTCTTGTATCCAAATAAAGACTTCTTCAGGAATTATTTGACAAATTCTGTGAAAGTATAATGACTCCTCGCAGTTATTTTCAATAAAGTGGGTTTTAGCGTTATAATTGAGGCTGGAGTTTTCTAATGCAGTCATGCCGGGGCCCAGACTGGGCATGACAAACATAGGGGTGTGCAAAGCTTGTGAGCACAGCTCATGGTCTTATAATCAGCAGTTGAGGGATCTGGATTTGTTCAGCCTGGAGAAAAGGAGCCTGAGGGGAGACTTTCAAGCTCAATGCAACTCCCTGAAAGGAGACTGCAGTGAGGTGGGTGTTGGTCTCTTCTTCCAAGTTACAAGTCATAGGAACAAGAGGAAATGGCCTCAAGTTGCACCAGGAGAGGTTTAGGTTGGACATTAGGAAATAATTCAATAGGGTTGTTGAGTCCTGCAACTGGTTGTCCAGGGCAGTGCTGAAGGCCTCAACCCTGGAGGTATTTAAAAGCTGTGTAGATGTTGTGCTAAGAGACATGGTTTAGTCGTGAACTTGGCGGTACTGGGTAAATAGTTGGACCTGATCTTAAACGTCCTTTCCAACATAAATGATTCTATCATTCAGTGATAGAGCTAATTCACTCTAATAGCTATCTTTGATGTCACCTTTCTCCCTTGGGCCTCACCACCTCTACAGGAGTAAAGAATTTACAAGCTGATTTAGACTACTAATCCCACTAATGTGGTTTCGTCATTTGTTCTGGGTTAAAAGGGCTACTGTGGGAAGTTGTCATCTGCTGGGGAGTAACTTAGTGTGTATCCAAGTCCTTGGGATTAGGAAAGTACAACTGCATGAAAGGACAACTTTGAAAAAGTTGTCCTTTCATGCAGTCTAAATCCAGTTGTATGTTCTGCTGACAGGTATTTAACCACGTCCAAAATTTGTCAGTTTAACATTCTGTACAAAATTTCTCCTGAACTCCACTGCTAGTATGACTCTCATATAATGATTGAGGTGGATGTGTTTGGTAGTCTCTGATACTCACTGGTAGCTGATTAGGGCATTTGTGTAACACAGACTATCAAACAGGTTCTGGTGGCCTTTCCTTGTTGGAAGGTCACGTAATCTTTTGATTTAATGAATCCATTTGGATATACCAAATAAGAGAAAAATCAATTTTTGAGGTATTGATTGGAACAAAATTCAGAAGGTCAAGTATAATGCTTGATCTTGAAGTCTCTGGCTAATACTCTGTTCAGCTAGGTATTAAGTATTACACTTGTCTGCTCATCATGGATCACAAAATACAGAATGGAATGCTGGTTTAGGCAAGAGTAGCTGGCTTTCTGCATTCAGG
The DNA here is from genome assembly GCA_013396835.1 of Psilopogon haemacephalus. Taxonomy (NCBI): domain Eukaryota; kingdom Metazoa; phylum Chordata; class Aves; order Piciformes; family Megalaimidae; genus Psilopogon; species Psilopogon haemacephalus. The sequence continues at coordinate 125,812 of VWZI01002646.1, forward strand.
GCCACTGAATAGGGAATGTTTAAGGATTAAATGTTTCTAGATTTATCAATCTTCCACACTTGTTAATGTAATTGTAAATTCAAATAGAAATTCTTTGAAGATTTTTAATGCATGAATTACTGGCTGGAGCAGCAACAGTGGACAGTGTACAGAAAGGGCTGATGTATAATCTGAGTTTATAAACACACTGAAAAAAAGACATGACGAGTGTTTTGCAAAGACCAGAATAGTGGTAGATAGGATAGTTCTTTTCAGAACTGTGCACAGACCAAATTCCTTTACAGCTTGATGGGCTGACATCATTGACCAATAGTGACTTCAATAGAAAGCTGAGGATAATTGCTGCCATTATGTGATTAATGCTGCAAGGCTATCACAACTGACAAAAAATTGCATACAGTAGCTCTGCTGCTGTTAGAATCATAGTGTTTCTGTTTCATAGCATCTTACACACTTAGAAATCAGGGTGATCTACCAGCTTTACCTGAAGAGTGGACCTTAGGACAAACAACAAAGGTATATTGGACGATAGGTGGATAGACAAAGGTAAACCTAGTAGCACTTTGGATTTCAGTCTTAGCATGTGCACATCTCTAAGATGAAAACTATCACTGCCCACATTCCGCAGTGAGATTTTTGAGAGATTTCTTTGGATTCACTAAATATTTAGTAGTGTTGTTATTACTACTTTTCTTTAGAGTTGTAACTGTTTATGGAATGCAATGCATATTCCTCTGTCTATGGAATGCAATGCATATTCCTCTGTCCACCCTCACTGCTTTACTTAACCATAACATATAATAGTGTTAACCTGTTTCTTGCATTGGCTATAGAATGCACATCTCTAGAGGGTCTCCTGTTAGTTACCCTAACCAAGGTCACTTTTATTTTCTTCCCTACTAGGTAGGATTATGTGAAAAGACAACAGGGAAAACGGGGCTTGATGAATCTTTCTGCATAGTGCAATTAAACATACCAAAAAGAGAGGTGTAAGAGTAGCTGGTTTCAGCAAGACACATTGTTTGGGTGGGATGTAACATAGTCAGGCTAAGGATACTGAACTTCATGGAATGATTTAAACTTTAGTCCTGGATCTTTGCGATTTGGTGTCCTGCAGCAAGAAAAGGTCTCTTTCTTCAAGAAAAGTTAAAACTGTTCGACGAGAATAAAAACTTCTGTGGTAAAAAATGTTCCCAGAGGAAGAATGGAATTATAGGAACATAGAGACTTGCCTGTCAGCCTGGTCTCAGTGGGAATGACACCTTGTAGAAGCATTTGTTAAGTTTAGAATGTGTATTCAAGTGATTTCTTTGGACACGTGGTGATGAAATCCTTAGACTGCAGCCAAGTTGTCTCCCACAGTGGAAGATATTAGAACTGAAGTAACTAGAAAAGTACTGTTAGAAACATGTTATTCACAGAATTTTACTATCACAGCTGAAGGTAATTGGTTGCTCAGGACTACAGAAAAGTTTTACTTTAAAATCAGTAGGCAAACTGGATTTAACTAACTCTGAATAAACATGGAATCAAAAAAATATTGCATGTACAGAATAGTCTTAATTTATTGTACCGCTTTCATTAGCACTCCTAAATTACACTGAATTTTAGAATGTCTAATGACTGAATGCATACATTCTCTGAGACTGCAGGCAGCTTAACATTATTGCAAAATATGATGGGCTGATAACAATCAAAGAAATCAGCATTTTTATTGTTTTGTCTAGATTTGTGAAATCGAAGCTGAGGAATAGAGCTGTTCATAGAGTCACACTTATGCAGATGAGGAATTTACCAGTTAATAACAGCCAAATGGTTTGATGCTGCACTGAAGGTGCTTTAGGAAAGGATCTTCACTGAGAGGTTTGGTGTTTTTCCAAGGAAGATAGTATAAATATAAATCATATTAACCTACTGAAGGTGAAAAATTACAGCGTTAAATGACAGCAGTGCTAGCAAAAAAATTAAGGTTGGTTGACCTGAATCAAACTGACAGCCATCAGGCTCTGGCATGCTTGTGGCTGCTACTGAGGTGACATGCTGAAATCAGTGATGAGGTACAATTTCTAATCCACAGTATACCTTTGGGGCTGGACAAATTCTCTTTCCCTGAAGATACACTGTCTTTTCAGTGTATTAAAAAAGCTGATTAGGGAAAGGTGGGATGCTGTGCTTCATGTTGCCAGTGTTTTAATATTCCATTTCCTCTTTCAATTGGTAAATAACAGTTTAGGCAGAAGTGTATGGTTTGTATTGAGCAGACTCCCCTGTTAAAATTAGTACTGAATATGGTCTCTAAATGAAATGAAAACATTTATATACTTTCTGCTTTTATAGAAGTTTAGCAGTTTGTCAAATTACTATTGACTAAATAATGAATCCATATGATCTCTACTGAAAGACAGAGAAATGGATCTTGCATTTTATGTCAGATGATCTGAGAAATATGTGGCTTCAGTGAGCTGCTTTTCTTCAGTCCTCTGCAGGGCAGAGGGCATTAATTGTGATCCTTCAGTTAGCCATCCCACAGCAGCTCTCAAGTGCTTATTCCACATTCAGGGCCAAATTCAATTTTCAGAAATAGTTGGTGTTCTCTGTACTGGAATTTAATCAGGTCCAGGATGCCACATTTAAACTTTCTTTTCCTCAGTCCTTTTCATAGATGTTTTAACTGTATCCAACTCTATCATTCTGTTGTCTGGAAACTTAAAGTAGTGATTTTTTTTTTTTTTTTTTAATGCTTAATTCTCACCAAAGGGACTGGAAATTAAATTATAGTAGAAATAAAAAACAACAACACCACCAACACCAAACAGGCTTTATGAGACATCTCTAGCAACTGAACTATATTTTATAGAAATAAAGTTGTAATTGCAATGTGTAAAGTATGAAAATATTAGCTTCAGTGTTTAGCATTAGGTTTGATGGGCACATAAACATACAAATGTTGCAGCTCTGCAGAATTGCCATCCCAGAGTCAAAACTTCAAACGTAAGCTACAGGAATGTTACTGGAAGGTAGAACTGAGATGCTGAACTTCAGAAATAAACTGTAAAAGTACAAAATGTTCTCTGCAAGGAGGCTTAGGTTTCTGGATGTTAAAAATAATTATACTTGGCAATTATTTTGATTTTTTTTTTTGCACAATCAGACACAAGTGTGTGCACATGATGACAAAAATTAATTATATAGAAATGTGAACACATTTTCAAGTGAAGTCAGAGCGTTAGAATACCAGCATTTTAACCTATAGATCCCCTTAATATTTATGTGACACACTCGAAGTGGAGAATGAAGTCTCTAGGAGTGAAAGAACAGTCTGTGTCTGTGTTTTTTTCAGCAGGGAGTTACAGAAGGGTGAAAGAGCAAACATGAGGGATCCAGACTCTGAGAGAGAAGAACTGAGACTGAAGGCTGTAGGGTGGAACAGATAGGGAAACAAAAGTGGGCAATACAAGGAATGCTTGGAGGCAATGTTTACTTAGTATTTGGGAAGACAAACACTTGAAGCTGGCTGCCCAATTAAGTGTATTTTGGTGAAAAAGGTTTCTTTAGTAATGAGCATACCAGTTGGGAATACTGTGTTTCTCTGGCTTCATTTACTATGGGCTAAAAAAAAATTATTTTGTTATTATGTTTAAATTCAAAATACTGAATAAATACTTTATTCAGTTGTGGTGATTTTGGGGCCGAGGTTAAGAAGACTATAGAGACATAATCTTCCAAAAAGAGATAGAGAATCTCAAGGGGACTGACCTGGTCATCCCAGGGTATTGTAACATTGTGACTCTGCTCCGTTTTCCTGTATCGTAGCTTATAAAGCACTGCCTCGCTGATATTGCTCTCTTCTCCTTCCTGCTTCTCCTCCCTTCACATCTCTTTTTGATAAGACAGCTTCTAGCTGGCAGGGAGTTTTTCAGATGCATCCTGTAGCCTGCTCAGGCCTTGTAGGCTGGAGGTGCAGAGGGCAGTTTTGGCCTACTCTCAGACCTGCTGAGATTGGATGGGATGCAAGATTCTAGAAGGTTTTAGTCCAATAGATCTGGCCTATTACTATTAGTTCTACCCATATGCCTTCTGTACACATGTCCTTGTAAATGGAATCTCCCCTTAAACTTCCACTCAGGTGTGCAGCATTTTCATTTTTGCTCCCTAAAAGGCAGAAATATAATTTCTGTCCTCTGATCCTGGGTCGCTAAACGGGGACATCGGTATATTTTAGTCAGTATACTATCTTATCGGTTAATCCTTCATAATAGAGGAGGAGACTTCCATAAGAATTCTGGGTGTTCCAATAGGAAATTTTCAAAGTTGTGCAGGTGATTTAGAAACAGACATTACAGAATGTGATGACAAATCTAGTAGCTAAGACTTGTTATCATCATAGAATGTGTTTGATGAGCTTGAGTAATATGCGATTGATCCCCCCCTACTCCTCTTGAATTGGGCAAACTCTCTGTCATGAAAGAATTCTCTTGCTAAAGCAACACTTGTTTTGTCTGCGAATTGTTCATGAGCAGGAATTTCTTTTCACTTATACATTATTCACAAATGTTGAAATATTTTGTGAAAAAACGTTAGTCCATGGGTAAAACTGTTTGCTTGAATGATTTGCTGATTATTGTTCATGGTGTGTTGGTCACGTTGGTCACAGAGAATTGTTTCTGCTTTTAGATGCAGTGATAAAGAGCAAGGAATTACATGTAGCTAGACAGCAGTGAGACATCTTTTTATTCACTGCAGATGTGGATTTGTGCTAAGAGGTGGATACCGCTTTTGATTCCAGAAGTCTGAAACTCAAGAAGTTATGCTGCACATTGCCTATAGGTTGGAGCAGATAATTTAGGACATATCAGTGTGTATTAATGTTCCACATACTGTTCTTAAGTGATCACTGTCAGAGATGGGTTATTGAGAAAGACCTCTGCTCTGATCCTTCCAGGTGTTCTTGCATTTATATGAAGTCCTAAACACTTGTGTGTACACCTTTTTGGTCTGAAACGGCTTTTCACACATCACAATTTTTACAAGTTGCTTTTGTATTTGGTAGATTGTTCTACTAACTATGGTAAAGATTATTTTTGCCCACTTTACTGTTGTAAATGATTCTTATTAGACCTGTACTCTTAGAGAGAAAGTCTCTCCTAGTGAATCAGAAGTCTAGGAAACAGGGAATAATAAAAAATATGTTAAATTAAAATTTTTTTTTTCAGTATATTTTAGACTATTTTAACGGGGTAAAAGAATCTTAGTAGCAACAACATACTAAGGGCTTGACATCTATTCATCTGATGTTTTCCTTTTGCATTTACTCTTTAGGAGAGTTCCTTCTTCCTCTTAAAGGCTTCCTCACACCAGTCTATTCCTGCACCCACCCTATGATAAATGCAGTATACGTCCTGTACAAAAATGGTAAATTGCATGGCACTAGATTTTGTATTGTTTAAATTTGAGAGGAAAACAAAGGAGGCAAAGGATAGTAAAAATACAATGTCATTTAAATTGTCTATTCATACGTATTATAAATAATTGGTTACTGTACAAGGTATTTTTTTATGTGCTACTATTTATGTTTTATAGTGTACTCTTTGTGGGCAATGTCATTAACACAGCTCTAGCTACTATTATTGAGCAATGTAAATCCATATTTATTGGTTATGTCATCAGTAAGAAATCTCTTTCAAACCCATTTTTCCTCATCTTAAAATTTTCTTTGAGCTTCATTAAAAAAAAAATCTACATATCTACATTAGAGTGAATGCTGAAGCAGTCCTGGAATGTATTGAATATATGCTATAAGAAAAAAAAAATCTGAAAATGATTATTCTAATTCTAAGTATACTAATGAGTATGAATAGTGGATTTAATATATGGGACTTGAGGACATTCCAGAAGCTTCAAAATTCCATTTCCTCTTCAAGGTATATTCAGCATTGCTTTTGTGGTGATTTTTCTTCAGTAAGCAAGAAACCCTTCCACAACAACTGTAGCAATATCAGTATGTTCTTAAAAACCAGTCAGCTGTGTTATAATCTCAAAGGTAAGAATGTTGGTTCAAGAGCACACTTAACCTGGACGAGTGCTGCTTTCCTTCTTTCACATACTATGAATCTTCTCCTATACATAAAGGGGAGTGAGTAAAGAGCAGACATCCTCACACCCTCCTCTGCCCACGTCAGCAACATGAGAGTAGTACTGTAGGGCCACATTCCTTCCACCACTGGGTAAGTTTGATGCAGGGCACAGGTTTTCGTTTGGCCTGGGTCTGTGGATGAAGAGAGTAAGGTGGTATTCAGGGTGCTTTTTTGCAGAGTTACCTAGCTTTAGTGCCTTTCACGGATACAGGAGTTCTAAACCATGACACTCTACTTATTTCTCACCGCTAATGTGGGGGTGTAGATGAAACACTTTGCAGCATACAAAAATGACAATGATGCTTCTTAGAGCAACTTCAAAGGGTCAGAGTTCATCACCTGCCCTCAAAAAGCATTTTGGGTGACGGGAATTTTTTTTACTGGGTCCTCTGAGTCATCCAACAGGATCAGGATCAGCAAATGTGAAAGGATCAGTCAGCTTCTTCACAGAGGATATGCAGGGGCTGGGGTTATGTCATGGTCATGAGACATCTCTAGATGATAAGTGAAGGCAGGACAGTAACCTTGGATTGTCTTTGTTTATATGTGACTGTCTTAAGGCAGTGGAATGGCCCCAAAGTAGGTTTAGTGACTTTTTATTTCAGTTTTTCCCAACTCTATGATGAAAGGCTGCAGATTCACTTCTGAAGGAGAAAAGAACTATGTAAAACACCTCCAATGTGGGCTCTGTCTCTTAAAAGATACGCAAAGACTCTGAACAGGGAGTTAGTAACAAGAGGAATTCATGGGCAAAGAAAGCTTGGGGAGGAAATGAAAACAGAGAATTGTGATTTCAATGTAGATGAAATGAAGGTACGGAAAGAGAGGTTATGCTAAATGTAATCAGGCATTGATTCCCCGTGGGGGATGACAGAGTAGGCAACATTGGGACTGGATGCCAGATGCATTCTTAGCTGAAGCATGCATGCAGCTGTTGTTGTGAGATAGCATTTCTCTGTAATGTGCCATTTTGTTGTATTCCTGTGAGTGCTGAAGTGATAGTTTATTTGAAATCCAGCTATGTAAAATGTATTGGAAACAAAGGCTGTGTGTGCTAGCATTGTATATTTCTCCCCATTTTAATAGTCTCTCTGCATAAATATGTACGCCCTCCTTTAGATTGTTCAGTTGAGGGACTGTACATGAGTGACTTGTGGAATACACTGGGCTCTTGCTCTAAATAACAACCAAAATTAACTTAATTGTGTAGAAAAACTTGTTACTTATGCTGGATTAGCTCAAATCTTAAGGGAAATGTACAGTTGTATGTTGCTGGATGCAAACAGAAATGTGTCTGCTGATCATTGGCTAGAGCAGTTTTCTGCCAGTCTCTGAACATGGAGCTGTCTGTCTTCAAGCATCCTAAATTCAGCTCTGAAGAAATGGCTTTTGTCCACCTGTTGTTGAATATGCAATTGGAGATGATCTTTCTGAGATTAGCCCACCTCTAGGACAGTCAGGACCTTCTTCTGTCTCAAAGGCTTCATATCTGAAGCAGCCAAAGATACAAACTTAGGACAGCCAAGAAAAAAAACATTAAACTAGGAATTTATCTTTAAAAATCAGAATGTAGTATGAGGCTGATTCTGATCAGCCTCATACTAATATATGAAAATATATTATCAAAATATAATAGCAAAATATAAAATCAAAATATATTAAAATATATTTTCATTCCACATTTTAAGCTGTAATTGAAGCCCATGCTCTTTAGTACATTCTGCTGGAAAAAAAAATACAAAAAATATAATGAAAACCAAGGAGATGAAAATCCTAATTACATTCATACACAGCTACACAAGTTCTCCTCTTCATCCTTTGCATCTAGCCAGGTAGGACAGCTGCTCTATGTCAAGCTACACTAATCATGGTAATGTCTATAGGAAATGTGATCAGATATATTGCAGAGAGGTTAGCTGTAACAACAAAAAGAGAATGAGTATTCTTTGAATTAAGTTAGACTAAATCTGGTCTGGTATTTTTGTGGTTGTTGTGTTTTGTTTGATTCTTTCCTCCCCCACAAGAATAAGAGCAAAGTATTGAAATTCAGACATCTCATTGATACCTGCGTATTGCTGAAATTTCTAGTTTGGAATTAGTCTAGTGCATAACACAGGCTTTGGCAAAAAAAAAAAAAAAAGATTACTTCTCTAAAGTAATGGCAGGCAGTAAGGGAGATTTAAAGACAAGGGGTTTATGATAGAAAATAAAATTAGGATTAGTTTTCTGAGCAGAATGTAAGGGCTGTACAAAAGCATCAGCCTCTGTCCTGTTTACTAATCCTTGGCTTTTTATGTGATAAATATTATTTGCTGTTTTCACATAATATTTGATTTCAATTGCCATATTCTTTCTTGGATAGCATTACAGTCTGTACCTGTAATTTAATTATATTATTTCTAAATTACATAATATTGTGTATCTGTCAATGCATATATAGCCCCTATGCATATAGGGAAGATTTTATCTGTAAATGCAAGAAAGGTTTTGTTTTGGTTTTTTGTTTTTTTTTTAATGAAGAAAATTGTCTTGGAAAACAATGTAAAATAACCCCAAATTATCTACCCTGGTACCTGGAGCCAACCTCACCCCACAATGTGCTCACTGGGTTGTTTCTTACACTTTCCCCTTATTCCTCTCCTTTCTGGTGTTTTTGCCCTTTACTAAATCCTCAAGGCAAAAGCAATGTGGCTGAGGGGCTCTGCCGTGTCTGCCTGAAGTGCTCCATATTCACCTCTGCTTCCATTTAAAGTAGTAGTGATGTTCCTGTAACTTTTGGTGAAGGCAGCATTATGTCTTCTACTAGTTTCTATAAAATCTTTGAAATATTTTTTGTATATTCTATACATTTTTATCCAGATTTGATGATAGCTACACAATTTAGTGTCTAGGGAAGACGTAAAAGGTTTGCTTGGCTTGGAGACTTGAAGTTTCATAGCTTAGAGAAGAGAAGACTGAGGGAGGATCTTTTCAAATATGTGAAGGGTGGATGACAGGAAGATGGGGCTAGTCTTTTTTTTTTCAGTAGTGCATAGTGACAGGAGAGGTAATGGGTACAGTGTAGGAAGTACAAAATAGAAAGTTCTATCTAAACATGAGGAGGAACGTCTTTACTTTGAAGGTGATAGATCACTGGAAGAGATTGCCCAGAGAGGCAGTGGAGTCTCAGTCTTTGGAGTCATTGAAAACCTGCTTAGATGCCTCGTGCTTCTGTTACACCTCTCTAGAGGTCTCTTCCAACCTCTGCCATTCTGCGATTGTGTGTCAGAGAACATGCCTTTTATGTTTCTTTGCAAGAAGGAAATACAGAGAATGTTGAAGCCTTTACTCTACAATTACACGGTGAATTTTTAAAAAATGACATTATCAAATTCATCTAAATATAAATTGTTGCTATTTGGACAATGAGAGTGTAACTGATGACCCTTAATTTTCAGTATTTCCAGTGTCATATCCAGTGGGGGTAAGCTGCGTCAGTGGAGTCTACAGTCTGACCAAAACAGAAACACCAAATATAGGGTCAGTTTCATTCCATTGCCTGTGTTGATTCTGTCTTCACTGACAGTAAGAGTTCAAATGAACTCATTCAGGTGTAGGTATCAATGCAATACCTACCAAATATCAGATGGCTTGAAGTAAGAAAGAGGATTTTTCTGTATTGCAGTGTGTGACTTTTTCCTTGTTGCATTGCTTAGTGTTGACAAATCAATAGACCCAGATATTAAAGACAGGTGACTTGAAATTTAAAGTAGAAAACATCTGATGCAATAGGGTCTAGTGTAAAAATATTAAACTAAAAATAAATAGAAAATAAATCAGTGCTTTTAGTTTAATCTATTAATTTTTACTTTTAAAGATCAATGAAATTAATAAAAATCTAAGAGATGGGAGTAGAATTCAGAAGATTAAGATCAGAGCAGAAATTCCTACATGTATACTTCCTCCCTGCATCTCACCAGCTGTCAAATGCTGTATTATCAACATAATACAAACAGTAAATTCGAGGATCTCATCAATTAGCTAGGAAGTAGGTGAGGCTGTTTTAAAAAGATGAATTTGCAGTTCTGAATGTGCTGCTAGATGTCCAGATGGCATTTATTCCACTTCTGATTTACATTCTGTGAAGCTTTTAAGCCATTGAAAGGGAACTCATATTTCCAAGATGTATGACTATACCATTCAGCCAGGCCTATTTGGATGTCAATCTCAAACACTACACAAATAATTTTTAAAATAAAAGGAAAACAAATTTCAGTTTTGTAGTGGTCAAGCAAAAAGTTGTAAAACCTTGTGGATTTTTTTCCTTCACCTGATTTGAAATGACGATGAACCTGAAGGAAATATTCCATGGAGGAAAATGAATGCCATCTTAGAAAAAAAAAAACCAACAAAAATTAATAACCCCCACGTGGCACTATAAGATCTGTGGCCTGAAGGCTGAGAAAATTAAAAGTAATCTGGCTGTGATAAAGGTGCTGTATTGTAGTAAAGTCTAACACAACTGTAATGTCATGTTGTTATTTGAGAGCTCCCCTCCCACCCCCCACTAGATTAACCAGACTAACTCATCCGTCTGGAAGTTAAGAAATGAAGCTATATTTACAACATGCATAAACTTACAAGCATATATACACAATATATAAAAATATATTTACAGTTATATACAAGTTAAAAGTAATACAGAAATTTGAAATCCCTCCCAAGCAATCAGACTTCCCAAGAGGGTTCCTGACCAACCCCTTCCCTTTCCCTCCCTCACCCCTTATCTCAGAAATAATCAGATAAAGCTCCATATACCTAATATGATAAATCTGCAGAGAGTTGAGATGTCAACAGATGACAAGGAGTTTTAAGGAAATAGTTCAATCAGGTTACATAGGTTTCATGCAAAGGAGTTAAGGCAAGATGCAACAAGACATGCAGATCGAAGAATGGTGGAGCACTGGAACAGGATGCCCAGAGAGTTTGTGGAGTCTCCTCTAGAGACTTTCAGGTTCCTGTGTAACCTCCCCTAGGTGATCCTGCTTAGGCAAGGGGTTTGGATTTGATGATCTTTGGAGCTCACTTCCAACCTCTAATATTCTGTGATTGTGTAAATGCATTAAATGTTGCCATATTATCTCTGGTTGTGCTCCTAAGTGACAAAGCTCCTCTGTGGAATAGTGAAGCTAGAAAAGCATGTAGGAGGAAAGATACCCCTGCTGTGAGGCCTGTAAAGCTCCTGTGGATGTTTCTTCCACAGTCTGGATATAACCACAGGTTATACAGCTTCAGTATTCATCTTCTTCACCAAAAAGTTAAGACATGACAGTCATCTGGTTCTGTTTCTAGAATGAAATGGCCCCTTCTAACACTTAGACACAATGCAGTGGAATTGTAAACCCCAGTTTTGATCTCAGCATAATGAATTTGCATATTATTTTTTTCCTGCCGGGTGATCTGTAGTGGGAGAGGAGGTGTCTCTGTATGGAAAACTCCACCTAATGAAATGTTTTCTATTAGGGGAGCTATTGACTTGGCAATAGAGTTAATGGATTTTTACACTGTTCAGCATTTTTGTAGGTGTACCTTGAATCCTCAAGTTATTAGTGACTAAAAATTGCCTATCTGTGAAGTCTCAACATTGGTTCATGTACAGCAATCATCATTGCTGGGACTATTCAAAAGATTGACTTATAAGTCTTGTAAAAATCTGGATGGATTAGCTGTTGTGGTAGCAAACAGATATTTGTGAGTAGCAGCCACCTCAGTCCTGGGCTATATGTTTTTGGTTCTTGCATCTTGTCATCTTTCACACTTCAAATGATTTTTATACTTAACACATCCTGCATTAACACCTCCTGTCAATTGCTCTGACACAAAGTACTTCACTGTTCTGTTTCTGTCCTCCGACATCCTTTGCACTGGTGATACATTTCAGTGGTACCACTGATTCCTAAACTCTGTAAGTGCTGAACAGCTTTAAAGCTTCATGACATTGTTCTCTTTTTACCGACAGACTAATGGGAAACCTCTGCACATTCACCTCCCACCATACAACTGTGAGTGCTGTGTGCAGTGGTCCTGCTTGTTGCTTGCAGGTGGGAGGGTACAGGCTCATGGAGAGTTGCCCCATAATGGTTAATAAACCTCTTCTGTGAAAATGCCACTGGGAAGGAAAGAGATTACAAGGCAGTTTGTCCTTTGCTGTGTTCTGGGGAGCATACACATCCTTGCTCTATTTGAAGAGATAGATCTCAGTATGCACACACATTTTCACAACAGACATTCACCACTGCTCTGTAGAAGCCCTGAAACATTGACATTTGAGAATATAGGTGATAAGGAAAGAGCTTCTGGGGTTAAGTTTTATGTCCTTGGAAAATAAGAGGGAAAGATAAACTTCAAAACATTCATCTGCGTTTGGTCCACTGGAAAAGCAACATATTAACTGCAGGCAGAAGGTTAATGCTTACTTTTATTTACTGGCATTCTAATTTATTATCTTAACCCTAAAGCTAAGAGCTGTGTAGATGTGAAAAATGAATTAATATCATTTGAGAGTTACTTCCTAATGTGATAGAAGAAGAAATAATGAATGATAGCTTGCTGTGCTCTGACCTGTCTTTTGTCTGTGGTTTCATAGCTCAACAACGAGCTGTTCATCCAAAACACTTTGACCTGTCGCTTTAGAGGACTTAAATAAGATTTGTCTACCCCCAAATCCATGAAACAAAACAATAACAGAAAATGCTTTTCGCTACTGTTTGTTCAATGACCTAGACAGTCAAGGGATGGCACTGCTCATGAGCTTATGTGCTGTACACCATTCCAAAGGCAGTGAAACAACTTGCAGAAACTCATTTATCTTGCAAGTGACAAATTTAAGATTTTGCTGTAATTTTTAATTTGTGTCTTAGTTTGCTATGTGCAGCAGCACTCCAGTCAGCTCAGATTCTTTCTATAGCCCTAGATCCATAATATCTGCAGTATACATGTCTGGAAATTACAGGGGTTAGCTCAGGAAAAAATACCTAATTTGTGGGCCCTTGTTGGAAAGAGTAATGAAACAGTTATTTAATTCTTGAAATAAAAGAGGAAGATTCTGATTAAGCAGAATTAATGCATTTAAATTTTTCTAATTTGCATAACCTGCAGACTGTTTGTTCTACAGCAGTGAGCTCACTCCTTCTACAGTTATCCTACTTTTACTTTACAGTTGGCTGATATCTGTAAGCTGTAAAGAGGGATCTCTACAACTATTGTTTGTTTATTTTTTTTTAATTTGAAAATTTTAATTATTCCCAGGAAACATAAAGGATTCATACTAATTATTGCCCAAGATGGATATTTGACTGAAATAAACAATCCAAGAAGGCTTGGATTTACTTCTTGTTAACCTTCTCTTGGGTTGGTAGAAGAAGCACTTTTCCACTACTCAGCAAATCAGACTGGCAAAAGTAGATGTTGGAATCTTCAGCTTTAATAAAGGAGGGGAAATGATTATAAGATTAGGACATGACTTCGTAAGAACAAATGCAGATTCCAATGTGAAATGATCCAGCTTTTGGTAAATTGAGACTATTTTTTCCCCCATGTATGTCTCTTTTGTTAGCTGCATAATAGCAGACTTTGATGCTGTATTTCATTTTCTTTACAGCAGTAACTTACAGTAACAGCTGCTCTCAGTGGATACTGACTGTGTAGTGAAACGCTGACCTGCGTTGGGCAGGAAATAAAGATTATCCCATTGTCTGCACTGCTGGTTACCCTATATATGTACTCAGCTGTGCTTTCAAGTGTGAGTCCTCTTGAGTTAAAGATTGCTTCAAAGATTTTTGTAGTTTTGTTTTCTGTCCCTGTCTTTGCTATTGGCCTGAAGGTGGCAATTGCCAAGTAACTTCCCCATTCTATTCAAGTTCTCCTGGGAAAATAAGGGAAGAGTACCTGCTTTCTTTACAAAACAGTTTGAGAAAAGCTTTGGGTGAGAGTTAATTATTGCTATTGCATTTTATAGATCTGCAGTGGTACTCATTGCAATGTGAAATGTATATTATATGAGACTGATTGTTTAGGCATAATAATAAAGCATAAATATTACTAAGTCAATGAATGTCCCCCAGGTCACAAAAGATCTTTTGACCATAGGTCTGATTCTTCTGCAGGAGATAAAGCAACACAGTAGTGTATCAGTGGCTGAGCTGAAAGTATCTCTCAGTACACATTTTGTAAACTGTGAACTAGTAGCTTCCTCATTTGGCTTCATTGAGAAGTCCAGGGCACTGATTATAAGCCCTGTCAGATGATGAGTGCTTAAAATTGTCTCATTTCTGTGCTTAAAGGCATCAGAAGATATAGTTGGGGAAAAGCTACCATTGATCTCATGATGCTGAATACCTAGTTACCATGATTGATGCTCAAGTTGATTATTTGCTATGGAGGTTATGAGAGAAGTAGGAGCAAGGCAGATAATAAGGTTCTAATATTTTCTGTGTTTACATAGGCTTTAACTAAAGCAGGCTTTAAGAGCAATGTGAAAATTGTGTGTCTTCTTGTTCCATTACTGAGATAGTTGGTTCTACAACTCAGCATACTTCTGTGATTGTAAACTTCAGACCTGAAGTGGTCTTTAATAGACCAAGCAGCCTCAGTTTTCATGCCTATTACAGCTGTGGCAGTTATGTAGCAAGTGGTATCCGTGTTTTGTGTTATCTCTGAACAAGCTTATGTTGTGTGGATTTGTATCTCAAAGAAGGGTTTCTCTTTGAGTAATAACACGCCACTTAGATTCTTAAATTGTTTTCTCCTCGTAAAGAACAGCCTAGTCAAAATCAGGCATTTTGTAGAATTGCCTTTGAATATCAAAGTACCCAGGATTTTTTAGCTCTTTACCTTTTAAAATAGATTTCTTATAAACGAATTATGCAAAATTGTCTATGAGAGAAATCTGCTTGAAAAAGCATTGACATCTTTAAAATGGGATTAGCAATTGCTGTAGGAAATGCAAGGAATTCATACAGAAATTCCGTTATCAGTTAACTTCCTGTGGTTCTTGGGTGATTTGGGATGTTTTTAGCAGCAAGCTAATACTGTATTAAGAAACAGGCTTCCCAGGGGGGTTGTGAAGTCTCCCTCTCTGAAGATATTCAAAACCCACCTGGATGCATTCCTGTGTGATCTGGTATAAGTAATCCTTCTCTAGCAGGAGGGTTGGGATAGATGATCTTTCAAGGTCCCTTCCAACCCCTAACATTCTGTGATTCTGTGAAAACACAGGTGCTTACCTGCGTGGATGTATAAAGAGGTAAAAAGCCTCTGAGTAAAGAATTAAAATGGCATTTAGTTGGATTCAGCCGCACCTTATACAGCAGCACTCTCATATCTTGGTTTTGTTTTTTTAAAAATCCTTTTATACTATCTGTGCATTGAAATCTGTGGAAGTGATTCCTATTGACTTTGTTTCAGGCTCTTAAAGCATATGATCACTTTAAAGTCCTTTTTAAAATCATGCTTCAGTGAAAAAAATGGAATTATTCATATGATAAAATCTCTCTACTGAATAAAGTTCATAATTAGAGCTACAGTGAAAAATAGTTCAGTCTGGCCAAGTTCTCATTTCATGCCATCTGGGTAGATTTATGTTTTAGTTAGATACCAGAAGACCTTTTAAAAATGTCTTGGGTGCTCCAGGGTTAGATGTCACTGTATTCTGAAGCTTTGGCTACCACAAAAAGCATTATGGTATAGCACCATTTTTTGGAATAATTACCTACCTGGTTTAATTCTCATTAAAAACTTGAAGTTAAATCATAGTTTATAAAATAATGAAGCACAAGTAGAAGTGAGAGTAGTACTTTTTTAATTAATTCACATCAGATGAGAAGAGATACATTAGGCAGGAACAAGAAGAACCACAGTCAGACTTTGTATATAATATATAGTCATAGAGTCATAGAATGGTTTATGTTGGAAGGGACCTCAAAGATCATCCAGTTTCAACCCCCTGCCATAGGAAGGGACACCCCCCACTAGAACAGGTCACTCAAGGCCTCATCCAACCTGGCCTTGAACACCTCCAGTAAGGGAGCATCTACAACCTCCCTGGGCAATCTGTTCCAGTATCTCACCACCCTCACTGTAAAGAACTTTCTCCTAACATCCTGTTTAAATCTCTGATCTTCCACTTTAAACCCATTACCCCTTGTCCTGTTGTTACAAGACCTTGTAAATAGTCCCACCCCAGCCCTCCTGTAGGCCCCCTTCAAGTACTGGAAGGTTACTGTAAGGTCTCCTCAAAGCCTTCTGTCCTCCATGCTGAAGAGCCCCAACTCTCTAAGCCTGTCCTCATAGCAGAGCTGCTGAAGCCCTCTGATCATCTTTGTGACCCTTCTCTGGACTTGCTCCAACAAGTCCTTCTTGTGTTGGGCGCTCCAGAACTGTATACAGTATTCCAGGTGGGGTTGGACAAAACAAAAGCAGATGTGGCAATATGTGGCTGTCATAACAGAGATTCAGCCAAACTTAATGATCAGAAATCAGCAACAGTGTTTCTGTTTTAAACTTAAATCACAGGATGATTGGCTCAAATGATAAATGAGTCTGATCTGCAACTGAACTGCTCATTCACCAGTAACTTTCACTGGCTTACTTCAACATTCATTTCTTTAACAAACCATAAAAATGTGTGTCATGGGATTGGGCTAATCAAATGCCGTGTCCCGTGTGGCGAGGGGTCCTAATGCCCCCCCTCGCCGGTTCTTTGGGCTTCGGTCGGCAGAAATAAACGAACGCGTTGCTCAAACGTCAGGTGCAACAATTTAACATTTAGAACTTGGGAAGACAGAGGGGTTACATGCGAGGTAGCTCCCGACGCGCCTACAAACTCCCCGCGAGGCACGAGGGGGAGGGGTGAGGCACGCTCCTTTCCCGAACCGAGGGGGGGAAAACCGCGGAAGGAGGGAGACCGATTTAAGGAAACAGAAGGAGGGATTAGAAATAGGGAGAAAGGGTCAGCCTTGCCGCTTAGGGGAACCGTTTGCTGCCTGCTGCCTGCTGCCTGCTGCCTGCTGCCGTGCACGTGGCTGGGCTCCTCAACAGCCACGGCAGGGTACTACGATGAGCGAGGAGAGTGAGGAAGAGCAACTAACGGTTGCTGTGCCCCCCCTTAAATACCCTCGGAAGCATGAGACTGAATGACAGGCACCGCTGGCCAATGGGTTTAAAGCTCCACGCCTGTGTGCTGTCCAGGGCATCCCTGGCTCCCGGAGGGGGGGATCCGCATGGGATGCCCCCTTGGACGGTAGGGGGAGGAGAGAGCCCAGAGGTTGGACCAATTCTAGGGTATATGTCACCCCATACCGTGACAATGTGGGTCTTTGATGCAGAAGCATTATAATATAACTAAGTTCCAGAAACACTTATTTCAAAACAACAATTAAAATGGAAGAGAACACAGCCAACTTCAGCATGTAAAGGAAGTGCAACACTTCATAACCACTGCAAAAATATCATACCAATGGTTGACAGCACTTCAGACTAAGATAGAGGTACAAAATTATCTCTTGTGTGAAATGGAATTTGTGGTTGTTATTATAACTTTCTCCTTTTAGTTACCATCCAGACAGATTTCTGTAGTTTTCCACCTTCTCTTGAGAAGCCATAAATTAACTAATTTCACTTACAAAAAACTTTCTTATTAATATAGATACTCCCAATTACATATGTCTGATGCAACAAATAATGCTTATGTGGAAGACTGCAGCATAAGTCAGTCCTGAGGATGTATCACACATTTCTCCCTCTCTTATACCTATTTTTTCCTTTATGGAGCACAAGAACTGGCTTATGTATTTCCTGAATTGCAGTCTACATTTTTTTTTTACAGTTCAGCTACTTTGTTGCTTGTGCTTCTCACAGTTTTATTTATTTTTTTTTTTTAGGAGTAAAATAAGAAGAAACTCTTCAGTTATTCCTGAATGGCACAATTAATGCAGTTCAAAATGTTTCTTTTCACCAGGAGAGCCACTCTGTAGTGCATGCAGTGAAAGTAAAAACGTCTGATATGCTAGTGCTTGATGTGGAACAGCAGAATTTAAGTAAACAAGAGAAAGAAACTCGAAAGGTCAGTTATGAGTGAGGTCTTTCAAAGCTGTATGGACACTATTTGAATATATCATATTGGAGGCTAAGAAGAAATACATAAATATAAATACCTATCAGAAAAGACCTTGAATCAGCTGCAGGATGCTAAAATGGCTGAACCATAATGTGAATGTAAGGGCAAGCAGAATTAAGTTAAATCACAGTGACTTGGAGCTAAGAACATTCAGAAAGGCTTGCAAGAATTGCATGAAGAGAAACCTCTTTCTTTCTGGTTATGTCCAGAAAGTTTCAGAGTCTATAAGATGAGCCAGAAATGACTGATATTTTTTTCAAGAGTGCTTTGTGTGCTCAAATTCATCTATGCTCATTACAAAAGTGGTTGGCAGGATTCTTGCTCCTACCTTTACAGTGGACATCTGAGGTCTTCCTCACTGAGCACTGAAAGAAATCACAGGAAAACTGTCAGAAAAAAATAGCGATGTATCTTCAAAACTGTGTATTCTTCCTTTCACTAAATGTGATGGCCAAACTGCTGGTTGTGGTGTGTCAACATCCTGAAAACTGCTTCTGTCCAGATACCTACAGCTGTCTCTCTTTCTGATATCTTTTCTGTAAAATTCTAGTGCCATTTGATAAAAAAACATCAAGGTAATAGAGATGCTTATCTCAAGAATTTTAGTGACAGTTATGTTTTCTGGTAGACGTGGATGTAAGACACTAAACCATGAAGTTAAATCTAGTGCATAAGGTTTTATATGACTGGACAATTTGATGTGATTTCAAATCAAATTCCTGTTTGCTCTTGCTCTCACAATCTCCTGATATATTACCAAAATATTGAAACCTAATCTATAAATGCATTTATAGTTGTGTCACAACCTCATCTGCTGTCATAGAAAGCTATTATTATTTTTATTATTATTGTGTAGACTATTTTTGTGATTGCCACACTTTCTTCCTGGGTTCAAGTCTCACCTACTGGGTTTTGACAGCCTATCTGCTGCAGACTGATATTATCCAGTCAAGTTTTCAAGAGTCTAAAAGAGTCAGCTAAATACAGCTTGAATATATAAATATATTATTTCCTACCAGTTAACATAAAAAGACCTGTGAAGCCATTTTAATGTACAGTTAGGAAGAAATACCTAACTGTGATGTCGAAGCATAAGTTTCAAAGTAAATATAGTGCTTATGATACAGTCTTATTAAATACATTGTTGTAACATAATCAATCTGTCAGTTAAGAAATACTTTCTGAAGAAGATGCAAGTTGTAGATGTTCTGTTTTCATGCCTACTCTTCATTGTTTCCAGACTGGTATTGTAACTCATATTTTACAATAGACTAAAGATGATCATTTCATGAAAATCTCCTAGCGTTAACTACTGTGCAATAAAAGTTGATGGGAACAGTTTTTTACCAGTACTCCATTACTGTTAATTATTATTGCCTTCATTGTATTTACTTGCTTCTGGCAGGGGGCACATTGTATTTGATTGTTTAAATAAATGGGAAGGATTTTCAGTTTATAGTATATACAGGTGAATGCTAAAAAAATGGTACTGGCATGATTAATGGCAGCTGATCCTGTCGTAATAAGATGGTTGCTGACTCTTTGTTACATAAACTGCAGCTATGCTTTGTCCATCAGGCTTCATAATGTTCATCAGACATTTTTTTTTTTTGAGCATGGCCACACTGATTCTTTAGAAAGAAAAGCACTGCAGACTGAAGCAGGATGGTAATTCCAATTGAATTTATTATGAGGATGCTGGTGGCCCTTTAAGGTGCCATGTGTGTACACACCTCTGGGAAGACCTAACAGCAGTCTTATAGTAACTGAAGAGGTCCTACAAGAAGGCCACAGAGCGACTGCTTTCAAAGGCCTTCAGTGACAGGAAGAGGAGTAATGGTTTGAAATTAGAGAACTTCATCTGGGAAGTTAGTGTCCCAAGTTGGGATCTATAGAGTTAATTCTATTTTTAGTTAAAAACTCTGTTTTTTGAATCTGAGAAGTTTTTGGCCACAGATGTGCATCTGAGATTAGCAGATGCACAGTTGTGCATCTGAGGTGAGCAGCTAAACGAAAGTGCCTAGCTACAAACTTCTATTCCCAAAGTGTCAGGCATCTGTAGACTGCCAGAATGATGCATAGAATTTCTGGCTAGAGCTTTCCTTCCAGGAGCTAGATGCAAGTTTAAGCATTTCTGAATCTGAGCAATTTTTTTGTCAATAATGAGAGATAGCCGTTGTGCATTGAGGGACTAGAGAGAAATTGCTATTCAGTCCCATAATTCTGCTATCTCTTTATAAGCTCACGGTGAGGCCAGCTCACTCTCCTTTCCTCCCACTCCAGCTGGCAGGAGCTGTGTCATCGGGATAAACATGTAAGGAGTAGGCCTGTTTTGGGACCTCCACAGGCCTATGGTTGGCAGAGGCATTGTGGGTGGAGGGTTGGAGCACTGGGGATTATAGATTTAGTTTTGGGTTGGGGGAAAAATTCAAGGGGTTCACTATGGATTCTGTATCAGCTTTGTAATTTTCTTCCTGTATCTCTCTATCCAAAACATAATTCTGTTCTCTCTCCAGTTCATTTAAGAGCTTCACTCTGTTGTCTCTTTAAAACCATGAGTTAGGAACAAGTTCTTTATTGCGAGGGTGGTGGAACACTGGAACAGGTTTCCTCAAGAGGTAGTTGAGCCTAATCCTTGCAGAGTCAAGGTCAGGCTTGACAAGGCTCTGAGCAACCTGATCTAGTGGAGGATGTCCCTGCTGACTGCAGGGGGTCTGGATGATGACCTTTGGAGGTCCCTTCCATCCCAAACCATTCTATAATTCTTTGATCAATTAGAGTGGCTAATGCTGCCCTCTATTTGGCAGTTTCCTTTTGCCTTCCATCTTCTCTGTTCTGTGCTCACCTGAGCCAACAGTGTTACATTTCAATTGGGCATTTTTTGAGATTGTATCAGTGGCTTCACCTTGCTTTAATTTCGTGGTAGATGCATTTCCCTTGCACTAGAATAATCCTTGATTTCAGGTGTTTCCCACCCAAAGTGGTTTTGTGAGAGTCTGGCAACACATATGTATTGTCTTTTTCATGTTAAGGTATGCCCACCTGGTAAACAGGTATCAGAGACTGTGCTTGAAATTTATTCCTCAGTTCCTGTTGAGTGATAAAGATTAAAATATGCCTCTACTTTGTAACAGACCAACACACTTTATTTACCTCTTTCCTCTTTGGAATGGAAATAGTGTTCTAGTGTAATAGAAAATAATTTGAGAAAATAGCTATTTTTAAAAGTACAGATGTTTCATCAGTTTTTCAGTTGATTTTTTAGTTTACCCATAGAATCACAGAATCATAAACCATGCTTAATGCCATAACTCCCTGTCATTTCAAGCTGCAGATTAGCTGTGCGTCATGTGTAGACGTCTCTAACTGTTTCCATGCACTGAGCTTTGTGCTGCCCAAAATACCATGGCCTCACTGGAACCCACTCCACACTGCTGCTAGAACTCTGGAAGCAGTTCTCCACTTTCTGACAGTTCTCTGTCAAGACAAAAATGGAGAATTGTTGTGGTCACGTGGATATTACACTTAGGTCAGTGGAAAAAACATGTTCTAAAGTTACACAATCATGTATGTTCCCTCTTCCCATTATTTTTGACTTCTCTTATAATTTGAATCTATTTCTAAGTGACTTCTTTTTTTTCTCTGCTTGGACTCTGAAACATATTTTTCCCTTAGATCAACTGAAAGTTTATAGTATGTAACAGAAATGTTAATGAGAGAAGTGTTCTTTCTATTTCTGGACTAAACTGTTTAGTTTGAAACCATTATGCTATGTTAGTAATTTCTGCCATTTTCAGATGAGTGTTTTCATTCTGAGATGAGCACCTGTGGAAAGGAATGCATATGTAGTGTAACTTGCTTTTGGCTGCTTCACTGTGTGGCAGACAGAAAGTGAAGAAAGTGAAATCCTTTTTTTTTTTTTTTTTAATCTGAGAGTCCTACAGAACAAAATGCTTGCATGCACACATACTCACTCTCTTTCTGTCCTTCTTGGTGACATAGAGCGCTAATGCTACGAGTTATGTGCTCCATTATGTGCTCCAAGTAACTACCAAAGCTAAATGCAGGTTGAGAACAACTGCTTAAAGTTTAGTTAGGGATGTAACAGTGAGACCAGTTCAGAAATAACAAGTGGAAATGGAAGTGGAGGGTGTTTTATGGGAGGAAGAATGATGGCAAAGAGCTGGGATATTCAAGAAAGTTCCTAGGAACTTTCGCTGTTGGTGGGTTTCACTGTTTAATGATTCTCAGCATAACAGAATAAAATTCAGTGTGAAAAGAATCTTTCCAGAATCACTTGCCCTACATTTTAGGCACCCCAAAGCAAAAAAACCCCTCATCACTAGAAGCATGATTCTCTGTAGTCCAAAATATCAGGTCAGTTTAAATTAAGCCTCAGCAAGAACTGTGAGATGGCACTTTCAGGCATGGTTTAATGGCCATGGTGGTCTTAGGTTGACATTTGGACTTGATGATCTTAGAGGTCTTTCCAAAATAATTTCACGCTTCTATGGTGATTCTATGTGGAAAAGTAATGATTTAAATAATATCTTTTAAAATCCTACACAGACTCTACCACATGAAAGTTTTGTAAATCCAGGAATGATGAAAACAAAGGAGGATAAGTAACAATCTGGGTATGGAGGAGTCTAGTACAATATGTCTGATTATGAGGAGAAAAATAAAGGGCTGATATCAGTGTGTATATAGAGAGAAGCTGTAAGGAAGATGTTCAGGCAGGGCTGTACTGAAGCACATATTCAGAAAAGGATTTGATATATGTAAAGCAGGTAAGTGGAGCTTAAAGCAAGTTATACCATTCCAGGCAAGGACTGTGGTTATTTTTACCTTCTGCTATATGGAAAATAATTATGTTTTTAATTTGCCTCTATTTTGCTTCCGTTCATAGAGATTTTGATTTCTTCCTCACTCTTATCTCTTCTTGCTGTTGCAGCTTGTGTGCTTTAAGTTTCTTACCACATGAATATTCTTTAATGCTAATTGTTTCTTTGCTTCCTTGTAAAAATTGTTTTGCTAGTCCTGTATCCATCTTTTGAGTCTATAAAGGGTGACATGTGCATGTTTTAAAGTAACTGTACAGAATTTATGGACACAGACAGAACTCCCACTTGTATAATACAATTGTGTAACTGAAGTAAAGACTCCATATAGTGCTCAGAAAACTCCATGTAATGGTATCTCTAAACAGGTTATGTTGCTTGTTATAATTATGCATCTCGAGTGCATTCTCATGGACAGCGTTTAGCTAAGTTTGCATGGAAAAGAAATCAGGAAGACTGTTTCTTGCTATGGCCTTTCCTAATATTCTGATTAATAACATCTTGCACTAAAGAACAAATAGGTTAAGTTTCTTCCATTTGTATGGAAAGAGGGCAACCAGTCAGACCCAGTCATCATAGGTTCATGTAAGGTAAATCCTGCTTGATTAACCTGATCTCTATCTTTGACAAGGTAACCCACTTAGTGAGTGAGGGAAAGGCTGTGAATATTATCTACTTGGACTTTAGTAAAGCCTTTGACACCATTTCCCACAGCACTCTCCTAGAGAAAGTGGCTATTCATGGCTTGGATGACCATGTGCTTGATGGCTGGGCTCTGAAAGTGGTGCTGAGTGGAGCTAAATCCAGTTGGTCACAAGCGGTGTTCCTCAGGGCTCAGTATTTGAACCTTTTCTCTTTAATATATTTATCAATGATCTGGATGAGAGGATCTAATATAAATGACACCAGGCTGGGCAGAATTGTCAATCTACTTGAGGATAGAGAGGTTCTACAGAGTGATCTGAACAGACTGGACTGATGGGTCAAGGCCAATGGAACTAGGTTCAACAAGGCCAAGTGCTCAGTCCTGCACTTGGGTCACAACAACCTCATGCAATGATAAAGGCTTGATCCTGCCTGGTGGTGAAGGACCTGCTAGTGTCAGTCAACAGCCAGGTAAATG
Source organism: Psilopogon haemacephalus (assembly GCA_013396835.1). NCBI lineage: Eukaryota > Metazoa > Chordata > Aves > Piciformes > Megalaimidae > Psilopogon > Psilopogon haemacephalus. The sequence continues at coordinate 150,064 of VWZI01002646.1, forward strand.
CGAGCCAGCAGTGTACCCAGGTAGCCAAGAAGGCCAACAGCATCCTGGTTTGCATTAGAAACGTTGTGACCAGAAGGACTAAGGCAGTGATTGTCCCACTGTACTCAGCACTGGTGAGGCCACACCACATGTACTACATTCAGTTTTGGGCCCCTCACTACAAGTGAGTGCTGGAGCATGTCCAAGGAAGGGAATAAAACTGGTGAAGGGTCTAGAGCACAAGTCTCATTGGACAGGTTCCTGAAGACTGGAAGCTGGACAATGTGATGCCTATCTACAAGAAGGGCCAGACAGAGGAACCAGGAAATTACAGACCTGTCTGTCTGACCTCAGTGCCAGGCAAGGTTATGGAACAGGTCATCTTGAGTGCAATCACACAGCACCTGCAGGATGGCCAAGGGGTCAGGCCCAGCCAGCGTGGGTTTAGGAAGGGTAGGTCCTGCCTGACCAACCTGATCTTCTTTTACGATCAGGCTACTCTCCTGGTGAATGTGGAGAAGGCTGTGGATGTAGTCTACCTGGACACTGTGTCATGGTTTTTAAAGAGCCAGCAGAATGAAGCTCTCAAATGAATTGGAGAGAAAACAAATATAGTTGGAAAGAAAAATACAGAAAGAAATTACAAAGCAGATACAAAATCCATAGTGAACCCCTTGAATTTTCCCCCAAACCAAAACTCCCACATCAAAGGGTGGCCTACCACTGAACTACAAATGCACAAGCATACGTGGGGCCACATTGCCCTTTGCCACTGGTCCTGGCTGGCCACCCTCTTCAGAACCAGCACGTGTGAGCAAGAAGGGGAGCAAAACCCCTCCTCTGACCACACTTGGTATCACCATTTCTGCCACTGTAAATTCAAGACTGACTCACAGTGTGGGGAGTGGATCTCTGTTGCCGCTTTGTGCAGGTACCCCGGCAGGACACGCTCCAAATGCAGGCTTGCTGTTCACAGCCACTGCCTGCCAATGCCTGTTGCCTGCACTGGGGCAAGAGGGATATTGAGACATGGCTGTTTCTTGTGGCATCATCAGCTCGTCCCCTGAATAGGGAGTGGCTGTGTGCAGCAAGAGGATGGAAATGACCGGCGTCATGGCTGCCACTGCAATCAGCCTGCCAATGAACTGCTTCCATGTGGTGCCGTGTTTGAAGTACTGCCTTGAGCTACAGGACTAGGGTGGGCTGTCAGCATGGCTGGAGCTGCCTGCATTTCCACACCCAGAGCCTCTTGCATTTCCACTGCCTGTGAATTCACATCGGGAAGGGAAGATATGAACAGGTTCACCAACTCTGCTCTACTCCACCCCTCCAGCTCAACCTGTGTGGTGCCGCTCAGCACCAGGCTGTGGGGCAGGCCTAGCTGTGGCTGCTTTGCAGATGGGGGACCTGTATCATCTTCAACCACCTCAGACCTTCTAAGTTGCTGCCTGCTCCTTGCTTCTACCCCCTCCATTACCCAAGAGGGGAGCGACTCGCTTCTCCAAGCCTCCACAGCCACCACCACACAACAGTTCAAAACGGCAGGAGGGACAAGCGCTTCCTCTCCACAGAATTCCCCCTCATTTCCCTGCCACATCAGGACAGGGACCGAGTTTAGAAGCATGAAGCACTTTGTAATGAGCCAGACTACTACAGACATCAAAACAGCACTGTCAACCAGGATAAGGACATACATACACACTGTGAGGCATGGTCCTAACTCAGCAATGTCTGCCTGAACTTGCTTCCAGCTCTCCATCACAATCTCACTAAAAGGAACCTTTTT
>VWZI01002646.1:151862-198873 GCA_013396835.1 Psilopogon haemacephalus
TTTTAAGCTTCAATTCTGTATTTTCTCCAATTCAAACTATGTGAACCAGCAACTATCCCACTTCTGATACCAGTTATTCTGTCATGGCTTTTAAAGACCCAGCAGAATGAAGCTCTCAAATGAATGGGAGAGAAAAAAAAAATTGGAAAGAGAGATACTGAAAGAAATAACAAAGCAAATACAAAATCCATAGCGATCCCCTTGAATTTTTCCTCAATCCAAAACTAGAATTCTCCCCCCACCTCCAAACCTCCCCCCCCTACAATGCCTCTGCCATCCAAAGGCCTAAACAAAAGACTGTGGAGGCACCAAAACAGGCCTAGTCCTTATATGTGTACCCCAGACACAGGGCTGGAGAGGGAGGAAAGAAGAGCAAGGTGGCCTCACTGTTAGTTTATAAAAAGATAGCAGACTTATGGGATTGAATAACAACTTTTTCTAGTCCCTAGAGAATTTGTAACCCTATAGTTCCCAACCTGGGACAGTCTGCCACAACAAGCTCCTGGCAAAGTTGGCAGCTCATGGCTTGGACAGATTCACTCTGAAATGGCTCAAGAACTGGCTGGATGGCAGGGCCCAGAGAGTGGTGGTGAATGGTGCCACATCCAGTTGGTGGCCAGTCACTAGGAGTGTGCCCCAGGAATAGTGTGGCCATCAGGACAAGGGACATTGTTTTTCCCTGGTACTTGTCACTGGTCAGGCCACACCTTGCGTACTGTGTCCAGTTCTGGGCCACTCAGTTCAAGAGAGATGTTGAGGTACTGGAATGTGTCCAGAGAAAGGCCACAAGGCTGCTGAGAGGCCTGGAGCACAAGCCCTGTGAGGAGAGGCTGAGGGATCGGGGGTTGTTTGGCCTGGAGAAGAGGAGACTCACGGGTGACCTCATTGCTGTCTACAAGGTCCATCTCTTCTCCCAGGCAACCAGAAACAGTCTCAAGTTGTGCCAGGGGAGGTATAGGATGGATATTAGGAAAAAGTTCTTCACAGAGAGAGTGATTTGCCTTTGGAATGGGCTGCCCAGGGAGGTGGTGGAGTGGCTGAATATGGGGGTGTTCAAGAAATGACTGGATGGGGCACTTAGTGCCATGGTCTATTTGATTGGCTAGGGCTGGGTGATAGTTTGGACTGGATGATCTTGGAAGACTCTTCTGACCTGGTTGGTTCTATTCTATTCTTATGAGGAGCAGCTGAGGAAACGGGTTGTTCATCCTGGAGATAAGGAGGCTGAGCTGAGACCTCCTTGCTCTCTACAACTCCCTGAAAGGAGGCTATAGTGAGGTAGGGGTTGGTCTTTCTTCCCAAGGAGCAAGCCATAGAACAAGAGAATATGGCCTCAAGTTGCACCAGGGGGGAGGTTTATGTTGGACACTAAGAAAAAAAAAAATTCATCGGTAAGGTTTTTTGAGCCAAGGAAGTGGTGGGATCCCCATCCTTAAGGTATGTAAAAGCCATGTAGGTGTGGTGCTAAGAGACATAGTTTAGTGGTAGGCTCATCAGTGCTGAGTTAACAGCTGGATTCAATGATCTTAGAAGTCTTTTCCAACCTAGACGATTCCATAATTCCGTATTTCATCAGTAGGTTTTCTTGTGAAGTGGGACATTGCCAGGCAGAGCATAAACATGATGTCCTTTCCCTTTACTCCATTTTCCTTGGGGTATTCCTGATGACTTCTGCCTCAGGTGCCCATTCTTACCTTTTGCTCTCCCTCTGCTTTTGGCACCACTGCCAGGTGTGACTCTTCAGATAAGGGTACTTAGAAAAAGACCGATATGATTTAGCCCATTCAAGAGCATTTATACTGTGTAGAAACCCATAGAAGGATCTATTTATTTTTCTATGATTCAAGGGGGTGACACCAGTGAAATTGAAATGGAACTTTCAACTCTTTAGATGAAGGTACTTTAGTGTTTCAAGACAGACTTCTGACCTGGGTGTAACAATGTCACTCAAGCCTATTCAGGAAGCAGTTTCAGGTAATATTATTTGCAGTGCTTTTGCCAAATATTTATATACAGTTTGAGGTATTGTCTGCTGTTTAGTATTTGTCCAGCATCTGGCTAAACGCTTGTTGAGAAAAATGAGAACTGTAAACACAGACTTTGAACTTCTCCCATTTCCCTCACTAGGGGTAGCTGTTCTTCATCATTCTCTCTATGTGAGAAAGTTGCCTTAATTTTTGTCTGGATCTGGCAATCAGTTAACTAACATGACCCAGATAACAGGCACCATTGTACTGCTAGGGCCATCTGATATGACATATATGTTAGAGAGTCTGAGTAATGACATAATGACAAGGTGTAGTTCTCAAAAACCTTTGACTTACCCGACTTTTAGTTAAGGTATAAAGAATAAGAGAGACACAATCTATACAGACTCTTGTAGCAGAATCTGAAAATGCTTACATTATTAAACTTCAAGTGGGGCTCAGAAGTTTCAAAGGTTCACTTTTTTTTAGCATAGCTTTTTACAGTCTGTGTACAAGAAACGTATTTTGCAAAACTTGCTGATCTTGATTTGAGATTGAATCAAGTTGTCATCATCTGAGCTATAGGTAAATTAATTTCTGAAGGGAAAAGGCTTAATTTTGTTCTGGCACATGTCCAGAAACTGGAAAGAGTTTCGGACTGTGTTGTTAGAACCATAGTGACTAGTCCAAAAGCTTGTGGAGATAAATTCTTAATGAGGTCACAAATGGTACCTAGCATCATTTGTATGAGCCACCCGCTTTTAGAGTTTCAGAGCTGTCTGTGCTAGCTTCCATCACTTTACAGTACAAGTGCTAATAGAAGGAACTGATTTAAAAACGTTTTCCAGTTTAGCAACTTGTAATATTCCTTTAAATTTAAATTCCAGAAGTAGTAGCAATGTTTTCTGTACTCTCAGTGAATGTGTGTGAATGGCATTTGCTAGCTTAGTCAATGTGTTGTAGTTGACTTTTGTCTCATTTAAATGTGGATTAAAACTTTGATTGGTCTTTTCTTACAACCATTTAACTGTTTTCACAGCTTTAGCATTATGCAGCAAGGAGTATGGCCCATATTTCGTGAAGGATGTGTTGTAGTCACTGAGAGTCAGGGGACAGGAACTGAACTGCTTCTGTAAGAATAGAAACAGATTCTTGAGCTCCAGCTCTTTTAAGAGACTCCAAGAAACTGCTTAATAAAGTCCTGCTTTGCAATTCCACCTTGCTGCCTAATAAGTCTGCAGTAGACCTGTTGAAAATTTCAGATAGTATTTTCAGACCTCCTGTTAGCCTTCTCACACTGTCATCTGGCTTGTTGATGCTCAGCTTTCCATTTCCTGTTACTAAACTAACTCCCTAGGTGGGAAGCTGTTTTCTGCCTCAGTCTCCAGAGTTGGTTCATTCTATGGCAATGTCTCTTCACATCAAGTTTGAAGTGGATGAGGAATTAGCTTCTAAGCAATGATGTGGGTTTTATTTCTGATTAGTGCATTATAAATTCATGGATGACAATGTTGTATGGAACAACCTCAGAAAGGCAAAGTTAGCAAGATCTGGCTATTCCTCTCATTCTCCACCCTGTGTTGAATATTATTCTGTAGGATTATTGCTGGATTCCGGTTGCTTTATTTTTGATTGGGGGAATTTTGTTGTTTGGTTTGGGTTTGGGGCTTTTTGGTGGTTGGTTTTTTTGGTGTGGGTTTTTTTGTTTGTGTTTTGTTTTTTTTTTTCCCTCATTGGTTTCCATCATATATAATTTAGAGCCTCTGAGCATACTGCTCTTTGGTGTTTCAATTATATATGAAAATGAAAGCAAAGTGTTGTTTGTTCTCCTTAGCAGCTTGTTCTTATTTTTTTTTAACTTTATTGTCAATGTTCTCTACAGTGTTTTTAAGTTTACCAGCTCTCAACTAATGCACTGAATCTTTCTGGTTTGTTGTCTTTTTTTGGTTGGTTCGTTGGTTTGTTTTTGTTTGGTTTGTTTTTGTTTGCTTAGGTTCAGCTTACAGATAAAACTGAAGTATATTTATCTTTGAAAACAATCTTGGATGCCATTAGGTAGGATCATTTTTAGTGGATTAAGTTTGTTGAAAGCATAGCACTTATTTGTACGTTGCACATTGCACAACACAGTGATAATGAACTAATGTTAAACCAGTTAGTAACAATAAATTAGAAGTGCAATGTTTTCAGTAAATGCCATAATTAATACTTCACAGTGGTAAGTGGTTAAAGATATTTTGCACATCATGTGATCTGTGCCTCTATAATACAAGAAATAAGTAGACATTATTCAGTGCATTTCATTCAGTCTGTTCGACCTACTCCATGCACATAATTTCTGCTGAGTAGTGATGACCTATTGCAAAACCAGTAGGAAAGATAACATGTCCATAAGCATTTTTTGAGCTCTTGTCAAGTACATATATAACAATGTGTTTTAAGTGAACCTGCACTTCACAGTGTTTTTGCAAGTCCTAACAACCTTCTTGCCTCTCCAAACTTTGAAACACAGGCAAAAGTACCCAGAGGCTCCAAGTATACATTGTCCATATATTGTTAGGCACTCTTTAGAGCACATTGCTGTTATGCTGCTTATGGTGGATTTAACTGACACGTTTTTAAACCCCTGTTTGTCCTGGTCTGGGGTTGGACTTAGTCAATATGGAAGTTATGCTATTTGTGTCACTTACAACACAAAGTGGCTTTTTCCTTTTGCTTAGAAGACGTTTGGATTGTTTTCTCAGTGTGGTGTATATCAGATGTAGCTTCTATGCCCTGTAGCTCCATCTTCTGTTCTCCTTTTCTAATTACTCAGTGGGCACCAACAGTTGTCCTGAGAAGGTTAATGGCATTCCCCCCAAGATAGGAGAATCTTTTATTCAGCCCCCATTCTGCTGACGTAGTCTTAATGTCTGTAGACAAGGAGGAGCAGTGCGCAGAGGTCAGAACATGTCACTTCCTGCTGCCATCTGACTCAAGACGGTGGCATGATTCTCTATGGCTTTCTTTAAGTGCCATAGTTTCATTAGATGATGTGTCAGTGTCAGGATCCAGCTCTTTCTGAACCTGAATTAGCGGAAAGATAATCTGTAAGCATTTCAACTTTTCTCACACAGGTCCCTGCACTCAGCACATCTTATCAAAGCACCAAAACTGAAGTCCTTCGTAAGAAGAGCCTTCAACTTTGTCATTTTCATATTAGTTTTGTTTGAGTTTTGCATGCCAGGACCCTTGAATTTAAGTTCTATCACTGTATGTCTGCAGCAGCAGCTATGTGTATGTTCCCACTCTAGGTACATACAAAAATGTCATGTGTATATTTAATTTGCCGCTGTTACGGATAACCATCAAGGAAGAGTATCAGTAATCTTAAATAAAAAAACCAAACCAAAACAAAACGCAACCCCAACCAACAACTCCCCCCAAGCCTGAGTCTGATATTCAAGGAAGCAAAACCAAGCCCTGGTTCATCTCTAAGTACCCCTCTCACTCATGAATTCTGAGAAGGAAACAAGTAATCTTCCATAATTTATCATTTAATTTCTCTTTAGTAATTACAGAACAAACCTTGACTGAAATGTTTACTTTGTCTTTTCTGCTTAGCTTTCACATTCTCCTTTTTATGATTTTGAATTTGTCCTTGTTCATATTCTTGGCAGACACACTGTCACCTCAGATCTGCTCTTTATGTAACATGGTTTACTGCAGCATCCACTTTCTTTTATGCCATCAGCACAATCTGACATAAATAATTTGCGTGTACAATTGCTTTTCTATTTTCTTAGGTCACATTAATGTAGATTTGTTCAATTATTTCAGTTGGTTTTAATATATAATACTTTCATGTGACCATAGAGGTATTTTGTCTGCAGTAGAACATGTATTGTAGTAAAAAATGAACATATGAACTCTACTATTTCTGATAGACGTTTAAATGTGTGCCATCAGTGGGATAAATTTAAATAGTTTGACAAAGGAGATACAAAGGCTGGGGGTTTTAGGCAGTGCTTGCTGTGGTGGTTTGTAAGCACAGCAGATTGAAATGTATTTGATATAATAAGTGTATTATTAAAAAATATATCTATTTACACACAAAAGGTGATGCCAAACTGAAGTTATACTTTCAACACTGGGTTTTTGAATACTTTGATAAAAAAAATTGCTTGAGTGCTCAACCATTGACAAAATCCTGTTGATCTTTGTCTGCAGCCACAGGACAGAGGCCTGTGGCTTCATAATCCTGGGTCCTACAGAATACCAAGAGTCTTAGATAGATTAGATTAGATAAATATATCTAAAACCAAATCAACATTACTTTCATTCGCAGAATCTCAATGACAGTTTTACTACATGCTTAGCTCTCTTTCCATGGCATTTATTAACATTATTTTCCATGGTAACTATATTTATCTTTCATATTAAAAGAGAATTGAATTTTGTTTGATTTGCAGTGCTCGAGCAGGTAGCTCTCAAACATGCTAAGTTGTCAGGTTAGTCACTCAGTTCTGTGCACTTGCCATATGTAGATTTCCACCAGATCAGCATGCAGTATTGGCAGTTCTTTCACTCCAAAGTAAACCAAAAGAATTCTTATAAATGTTTGCCTGTATTTAGAATCATAGAATGGTTTAGGTTGGAAAGGACCTCAAAGATCATCCAGTTCCAACCCCCTGCCATAGACAGGGACACCTCCCACTAGAACAGGTTGTTCAAGGCCTCATCCAACCTGGCCTTGAACACCTCCAGGGAGGGAGCAGCCACAACCTCCCTGGTCAATCTGTTCCAGTATCTCACCACCCTCACTGTAAAGAACTTCCTCCTAATATCCTGTTTAAATCTCTGCTCTTCCAGTTTAAACCCATTACCCCTCATCCTTTCATTACAAGACCTTGTAAATAGTCCAACCCCAGCCCTCCTGTAGGGCAATTTCAGATACTGGAAGGTTACTATAAAGTCTGTTCAAAACCTTCTCTTGTCCAAGCTGAAAAGCCCCAACTCTCTCAGCCTGTCCTCATAGCACAGGTGCTCTAACCCTCTGATATTCTTTGTGGCCCTCCTCTGGACTCACTCCAACAGTTCCACATCCTTCTTGTGTTGGGGGCTCCAGAACTGCACACAGTACTCCAGGTGGGGTCTGATGAGAGCAGAATAAAGGGGGAGAATTCCCTCCCTTGCCCTGCTGGCCACACTTCTCTTAATGCAGCCCAGGCTGTCTGAGCCGCGTGTGCACACTGCAGGCTCATGTTGAGCTTCTCATCAACCCAGACCCCCAGGTCCTTTTCCTCAAGGCTGCTCTCCAGCCATTCATCACCCAGCCTGGATTTGTGCTTGGGATTGTGCAACCCAGGTGCAGGACCTTACACTTGGCCTTGACTGTGCCACACAGCTTGGTGTCATCTGCAAACTTGCTGAGGGTGCATTCGATTCCTCTGTCCATGTTGCTGACAAAGATGTTGAACAGCACTGGTCCCAGCACTGACCCCTGAGGGATACCACTTGTCACTGGTCTCCAGGTGGACATTGTGCCCTTGATCACCGCTCTCTCTGTGCGACCATCCAGCCAATTCCTTATCCAGCAATGCTCCACCCACCATGTCTGTGTTTTTCCAGTTTGGTGACCAGGATGTCATGTGGGATAGTCAGCTTAGTCATGCCTTAGTCAGCTGCCCTGTCAGATGACGTCAGTTGCCCTTCCCTTGTGCACTGCTGCTGCTACTTCATCATAAAAAGCCACCAAATTGTCAGGCATGATTTGCCCTTGGTGAAGCCATGCTGGTTACCACCAATCACCTCTGCTTTGTTTTCCATTTGCCTTAGCAGAGCCTTCATAAGGATCTGCTCCATGATCTTGCCAGGCACAGAGGTGAGACTGACTGGTTTGTAGTTCCCGGTGTCATCCTTTTTCCCCTTCTTGAAGATGGGTGTTATGTTTGCCCTTTTCCAATCAGCAACAACTTCAGTCTGACCTTTCTAAAATTATGGATAGTGGTTTAGCAACTTCATCTGCCAGTTCCTTCAGGACCTATGGGTGGACCTCATCAGGCCCTATGTACTTGTGCACGTTCAGATTCCTTAGGTACTCACGAACATGATCTTCAATTATAGTGGGTAGATCTTCCTTCTCCCAGTCCTTACTTTTGCCCTCTGGGGCTTGGACAATATGGTTGAAGCCCTTGCTGTTGACGACTGAGGCAAAGAAGTCATTGAGCACCTCAGCCTTATCCATATGTAATGACAGGACAAGGGGTAATGGGTTCAAACTGGCAGAGGGGAGATTTAAACGGGATGTCAGGCAGAGGTTCTTCACAGTGAGGGTGGCGAGACACTCGAACAGGTTGCCTAGGGAGGTCATGGATGCTCCCTCTGTGGATGTCTTCAAGGCCAGGCTGGATGAGGTCTTGAGCAACCTGATCTAGTGGGAGGTGTCCCTACCTATGGCGGGGGACTGGAACTGGATGATCTTTGAGGTCTCTTCAAACCTAAACCATTCTGTGATTCCATGATTCTATATCCTTTGTCACCAACTCTCAATTTCCCTTCTGTAAGAGTCCCACATTCTCCCTAGTCCTCCTTTTTTCACTGATATACCTGAAGAAATTCTTCTTGTTCCCCTTAATGTCCCTAGCCAGACTCAATTCCAGCTGTGGTTTAGCTTTCCTAACCTGATCTCTGGTTGTATGTACAATTTCTTTGTATTTGTCCCAGGTTACCTGTTGTAAAGGGTTAACCTCTCCTGCAAGGTGGTTGGAACTTGATTCCCAGGTCATCCTGACTCCTCCCTGGGGGTGGTCTGACCTGCCCCCAGGTGCAGTGGTTAGGCCACCCCCACTTCCTGTCTTGATCCCCTAAAGAAGGCAGAGGAAGGTCTTGTTTCTCTCTCTTGCTCTCCACTTCTCTCTACCTTGTCTACCAGCAGCATTCCTGGTTCCTGCTGCTCCTGCTTCGCCATGTAGTAGGACTGTCCTGCATCCACTTGCATCCACAAGTTCTGTACGTATATTTTATATTTTGTTTTCCCTTCCTTATATTTTTGTAACTCCCCTTACCTAAAATACATTTTATTTGTTGTTAAAGTTTTCTTTTAACTTCCAAATTGAATCAAGGTTATTCTTTGGGCTTTGGGCTTCGAGCTTCAGGAAGATAACTAGAACCAATGCACCTGTCCTTGCTTCCACTCTCTGCAGTCTCTTCTTGCGTTTCTGTGATACAGCAGTGGATGAACACATTTCTCTTAAACCTGTAATAAATCTTTTGCTCCTAGCTTTAGCAAACATAATTTCTAGTCACCATTCTACTTATTCTGTTCTAGGTAGATAGTTTTATTCACTTCCCTTTCCTACTATATTCTTTCATAGAGCTGATGATAATTGTATGAAAATTTAGGTTAATTTACAGTATGTTAATTCTTTAGGTAATTAGGGATAGTAATGGTTAAAAAAAAAAAAAGAAACACGGAACTTGGAAGTCTTAATTTAGTAGAAAATTCTTTAAAATGTTTAAATGTGCTGCAGAAAAAGAACTCCCCACATAAAGTACAATCACTTCATTAGAAAGTGAAAAATGTTGCATGTCAAATTTGAATTTTTCCACAGATATATTTAGAGTTTTTCCATTTAAAACCAAACTAAAAAATGCAGAGAATTTCTGCATAGAGCTGTAGAGGAATATGCCCTGAATAGCAGAATTTTTCGATCTTATGCAGGACTCTGTAGATCTCCACCCTGCAGGAGACTGTAATTTTCACTTGTCTTCACTGCATGCCATCACTTACAGCCTCCCTTGCTTCGTTTGTTAGCTGCTTGATTTAACAAAAGGATATGTTTTTCCCCTCTCTCTTCTAACACAGAAGCACAGGATCTTCAAACTCATACTCAGAATATAATCCAACAGGCACAGTAATGCTCAGATTTCTCACTGTCCAAATCAGTCTGCTAAGTAAGTGGCTATACATTGGCCTCTTTCCTGGCAGTCGTCGGTGTAAAAGGATCATTTGAATACTCTTTTATCAATCTCTTTCAGATTCTTTCCTGGGTAAGTGCTAACAGCAGAAACTCTCTGAAGTAGAATAGATTTTCTGTAGTTAACAATAGCAGGTTTCCTTAAGTAACGTTTGAGTACTGAAAACATTTAGTCATCACCTTTTGGGAATAACACCTTGGAGTAATTTCATTGTGTTGCTATAAATAATAGTATGTTTATTCAGGAGTGACTGATAGGGCTGAATTCACCTGGTGATGTGATTGCATCAACTACTATGTTCTCTGACAATGCTCCAGACCTCTTCTATTACTGCCTCTTATCTTGTAGTCCTTTGTATAGACATGTATAAGGGAATTTATGCAGTTAGGATGCTGGTGTGTGTTTGGATGAAGTATTTGTAAATTTGAGAGCTAATTGTTTAAACCTCTTGCCTTAGTCATTTTCCTAAAAACTGCATTTTAATTCACTGCCCATTCTTAAATGACTCCTGGACTCTGAGTCACATATTACATCACAGCATGGTGTTAAATTAATTGTTCTGGATTAGAAAGGGATTAACTAATACATTTAATACATAATTACATGGTGTTACAGGTTTTGTCTGTTCATGGGCTTCAGCCTTAAAGTATGTTTATGAACAAAACCAAATCCAGAATATGAATATTAGCTGAAATGACCCATCTTTGCCTGCTTCGGAGCTGAAGTCTTTGAGAAGTAGCTATGTTTATAAGATTTCTGTCATTAGACCAGGTTCTGTGACACTTCCACCCATGCTTGTCTCAAACACCTTCCTTCAAATCATTCCTCCAAAATGTTATTGTGTTTAAATTGTATGTGAGTGAAATTAAATATGTTACTGAAATAATTACAAGTGGAATTTGTTTATAGATATGTGCATGGCTGAAATACCAGCTTGAAGGAATCAGGGAAATCAAATCTTTACTACCCATCTCTGGTGATAAAAGAATCTATTGCCTTTGCCAATCTTCGTGTTTCCTATATTAGCAAAAAAAAAGTAATAAATATTCTTGTAAATTAATTTCCTTTTCTGGGCTTTTGATGTGCAGTAAAAACGTGCTTGAAATGCTGTATGAAAAGGACTGGGAGCTTTTGCCTTTTCAAAGGAATTTTTGTTCCTTAACGTATTCGATATATCAAGTTCTGTCTCCATCTTAGCAGAGGATTCCTTTAATAACTTCTCAAATGTCTATTTAAGAGATTTCTCAGGCAGCAGTTAATAAGGTGGCACTGCAATGAATACTTAAAGATGCTGGGGGAAAAAATGTGAGAAAAAAAAAGTCCATGCATCTAAATAATGCTGTTGTTTCAATGAGGTTATTTTCACATTATTCCTATCCATTTCCCTGGATGGGGAACAAAGATGTTTTTTATTTGAAAGCATGAGGTATACTTGAAATCCAGAATGGGAAACATCTGGCTTCTTTTTGTGTTTAAATCTGACACAAACCTTTCATTGAGGTCTATAGCATTAGAGAAGATCATAATTTTGCTTTATTTAACTAACCCCTTCAACAAGGGATCTTCTTTTTTACTTAAAAGTTGTATTTTTAAAAAGCAAGTTGAAAATTGGAAGTTAAAATACTGTTTCTACTCTGCTTGTAAGGGGCAAATGTTCCTTGGGCCTAGTATAGACAAATTGGTACAAGGAAGTGTGAAGACTCTTAGCAGCATTTAAATGTCTTGGATTTTTCCTTCTAGTTATAAGATTTTTTTTCTGTTACTACTGTGCTGGGAACTGTGGGATTGGGACTGAAGGATTTATAAAATGAGACAAGACAATAAGACAGAAAACTTAATTGAGAGATTTCTTCATTATATTAGATTGAACTAGGAATCTAGAGGTATTTAGGTGCAAAGTGCTGTTTGCTGACAAGGCAGCTGAGACTTGATTTCCATGTTCTGGTAATAGTATACTTACGATGCTCCAAGAAAACAGGGAGTCCCAGGGGCCTAATGCCAGAAAATCAGAAAATCATAGCATTCTGGGGGCTGGAAGTGACCTCCAGAGATCAAGTCCAGCCTCCCTGCCAAGGTCAGGCCACACAGGAATGTGTCCAGATGGGTCTTGAAAGTTTCCAGAGGAGATGACTACATAACCTCTTTGGGCAGCCTATTCCAGTGAAGTTGCTGTTGCTGTACAGTACAGATTTGGCAGCTCATGTGGGCAAGCAGGAGGCAGAGAGGAGACTCACATGGCAGCCTGGTGGCAAGCAGATTGACTAGAGTAAGGCAACTGGTTGGAGAAGGTTTAGCTTATATGGCTCCAGTTACTTGTTTCTCAAAAGGGGTTGTCAGAGGGAGGGAAGCTATCCATATGGAAATAGCTGCCTGGAGCCCACTGGCAAGCAAAAGACAGAGGTTACTCAAATGCTGCTGATTTGGGTCTTCCATGGATTGGAGGCTTTTTTGAGACAGATGCTTGCAATTGTCTTTACTTTGTTGAACTGCACAACAAGATTTGAAAGATCAGGATTTCTATGTGCTGAATATGAAAAATAAATATTTTTTTCTCTCTTTCAACATCAAATCCATACATTGATTTTTCCCAAGTAACAACAAAGTTATTTTAACAAAACCAAAAAATTGTTATACTGCTTTTTTATACAACTTAAAAAAAAAAAAAAAATCTCTTATCAATTGGTCTAGAATTCAGAATGACTATGTAATTCAAAAGGAAACATTTCAAAGAACCATATTCCAAAAAAAAGTTAAATGGTAAATTGTAACAACAGACATAAAATGCCTGGTGTCTCTATAGGGACTGACGCTGTTTTAATGTCTTATTTAGGTTGGGGGAGGGGTTGGTTTTTTAATTAAGATACAATGTACAGCACTCTATAATTATTGTCAGTCAACATGTAGCCTGAAATGCTCAGTCATTTAATTAGAGGTCTTACATTAATTAACTTATTGTAGTATTGATTGGTGTTTATGTAGCTTGACATTTTTTCAGTATTTCTAGAAATGTGCTTGTTTTTGTAAAAATAAAATTGTCCTTGGATACACTGAACTAAATCAAAAGGTATTTAGCACAGAGTTATGGTACAGCTACTGGAAATTATCAATGAAAATCATACTAGATGGTTGGGTTTGTGGTTTTGTGTTTTGTGGTTTTTTTTTTTTTTTTTTTTTTCTCTATTCAGTCCTCCCAAGATTGTGCAACAGGTGTTTGGGAACAGGCATATCCCAAGAAACAAAATGTGCTTAGTTTGTGGCCATAGGTCTCTAAGTATGGAAATGTTTTTTTTCAGGAGAAGCTTTGAGTACAACATAGAGTCAGGTTATAAAGTTGTTTGCGTGTAATTTTAAACATTCCAGTGATGTATCATTGCTTTCCTTTAGCTTCTGTTATTCAAACTAAATCCCAGGAATGCAAAAGGGAGCTTTTATCTGAGTATCTTCAAACATCAGGAATGTCCTGGATCTCAGGACTGTTTAGTGTGTTTATAAATAACTCTTCAGTGGCAAAGGATGGAGACAGGAAGCCTCTCTCACAATAAATTACTTACTGCTTTGTAGTTCCTGAAGTCAATGGTATACACAGAGATATGAGATAGAACTAGGCTTATATTGTTTGTTTATAACTTTATACTGCACAACACTTGCATATATTTATTCATTTACAGACAACTTGGTTGAGGAGTACAGTTCTCAAAAATTCAGTGAGGCAAGCTCCAAGTTTTGTGTTCACTATTCTAATGCTGCTTTTCCTGGGCAGCTTGATCATATTGTTGTGTCTTGGTCTGGAGGAGAGACTAAAAGTGTCCCAATCCAGAGAAGAGAGATTTGTTATATATTTCCATGTTGTAGAATTAAGGTACAGGTGAGACCAATTATCAGAAGCAAGACTATTTGTTAAAATAAATGGAACGGAGAAAGAGAGGGAGGGAGGAGAAGAGCAGGAAAGGGATTATATTACCACACCCCCACAGAGATGCTTTCTTTGACTGAAGGAGGTTCAAGGAAGAGTGCTGCTGTTTTGGCTCAGAGGAGGTGTTCCCAGGTTCATTCTTGTTGGCTTGCACCATCCTTTGCTGGAGGAGGGGAGGGAAAGAGCTTCCAAAGTTCAAGTCCTTTTCAGTTCGTGTTGCCCAGGAATGTTTCCAGCAAGTGATGTCTTCAATAGAGTTCTTCTCCAGGAGTTGTTCTTTTGTTCTTACAGCAGGCAAACCTTAGGGCATGGAATAATTGGTGGTGGTGGTGGCAGTGGCAGAGTGTTCCTGGGCTGTTTCCAGGCTGGATGCCCGTGGTGATGTTTTCTCTCACACACTAGTCACTCACTCTGGTATAGGCCCAGTGTTGTTTTACTCCACAACACTGAAAAAACTAGTCTGCAGAGGTGTATTTCAACAGGTATGCCTACTTCTGAAAAACAATGACTTGATACCTGGTATCTGTTTCAGGTGAATATGTCCAAAATACCCATGGTGCTTCATGAAGACCCATTACAATTTTGGAAGTTCGAGGGTTTTTAAAATATAAAATTTGTGTTTTGGGAGACTATGCAAAACAAATCTTCAGTCTACTGAACTAAGTCTCTTACCACCCTCTAAAGTGAGTAGAGGCACAGTATCTTCTGAAGTGATGCAATAAAGGAATCTCACAGAGTGCAGCCTTGCAAGATTTAAGTAAACTTTTGTGAATATTTTATCACCACTACATACCTAATAAAGTGGCTCCATTTAACTTGGCCCGATCTAGTTTACTTTAGTCCTGCTAATGAAAGTAATTTCGGTTCTGTGTAGTGACTTAATTCTTGATGATGGCTAAAGGGTATATGATATTTGACTCACATAATGGATACTAATAGTATTTACTGTTTTAATACTTATAGTTGATTGTATCTTTTTACATATCCTTTTTTATATTTTAGCTTATATCTATTAGCCTCAGTACTTGAAGAGATTGAATGATCACTCAAGTTGTCCTATCCAAACGTTGTTTATAATCTACTGATCAGTTTTCAGACAGTGAAACTATTAGCTAAACATTGTAGCATTTTAGAAGTACAAAGTGAAATGAAAACCCTTGTCAAAATCACTGTATTATTCTGTTTAAGCTAGCTCTTCAGTTCAGTGAAGAATGAAAATTGCCATCTTTGTTACTACTGTTAACTGTTGGCATGTAACCTACCAAAGAGTCCACTGGAGATGTGATCTTGAGTCCTTCGAGACCGCATAGCTAACACAAACATAGTAGTTTTTATCTGTATACCTTGTAGTGCAGAAAGATCTGTCATGCCCATGAAGGTAAGATGCCCTGCTGATATGAATCAACTCCATTAAAAACAGTGGAGCTATGGTGATTTGTTTCAACTGAGAGTCTGCTGTAAGATATGTACTATGTACTATTTGAAATTGAAATCCATCAGGGAAGATTTCCTGCATGTGTGGTTTTTGAGTCATTCAACTAATGTTTAGCAGTGTGTGAAGTAGACAGGCCTGTATTATTGGCAGTACTTGGCATTTATCTTAAGGCTATGCAGTGTTAATTAAAAGTACTTGTTTTTGTTTAGTACAGCATTAATATCAACATGAGTTACTGCTTATAAAATGTTTCATGTGTTACAACCATAATGAAATAGGACCTGGATATTGGTTGTAGTATCTTCACAAGGGAGCCATATAGCCATTATTACATTTATTTTATAGAAGAGTACTGTAGCTAAGTGCAAGAAAGCTGAGAGAAAGGAGTGAGCTCAACTGCATGATTTTTCCAATGCAGAGTCTAGAAAAATGTGTGTAATTTTCCTATTCGTTTCCTAAATTCAGTGACCCTGTACAAGAATGAATTATTTCACCATAGCCTTGCTTGTTTTTAAGTACAGGAGTCATGAGAAGAATGTTAATTGTCAAGCAGATGCAGTGTGTTGAAAACACAGACAGCTTATCTATGTTAATGGAGAGTGGAACACAGGGTACAGATGTTAAGATCATGTTATTTGCACTATATAACCTACACTTTAAAAATACTAGATCTAGTATTTTTCATCTATTAAAAGGCATAATCATTTAGTGTAGATCTTGAACTGTTACTTGAGATGGAAGTCTGCAGAGGAATGTAAACTTAACTTCAAGGAGGTATTTGGGACCAATAGACAATGCCCCATAGAAGTTAAACAATGGAAGGTGAGGCCACTGGTGTTCGAAAATACTCCCACAACAGACTGAGATGTCCTGCTGAGTTTAACAGACTACACAATTTTTTTAAAAGATAAATCTTTGTAAGAAGGATTTATCCCCACTGTAATGTTGGGTGTGGGGTTTTGTTTTGTTTGGTTGGTTTTAAAAATTTTCTTTCAAGAAGAATGAGAGCCTCTAGTTAGGAGGTTACCCACATTCTGGACCTCTTCACATTCTACAGTGTGAAGCTGCATTTTACAGTGTATTTAGTCTTTGGGGAAAATACAGGGTGGTTTATAGACATTGACTGTAGACAATTAAGAATTTGAAAATAAAGTATTTTTGCCTCATTCTCTTGATTTTATGCCACTTGCCTGGTGAGGTTATTTCATGAGTTACCCCAAAGAGTTAGATTTACTTAGAGCCAGTTGTATCATTAGTTGCCACCTTTGGAGTTGCAACTTACTGGAGAACTTTTAAAAAAATGCCAATATTTTACATTGATTCTGTCTTCTTATAAAAATAGGCTGTAAATATAAAGCTTTTAAAGGATGCGCCAATGTGGAACTGCATCTTCGCAGTTTGAAAATGCGCAGCCATAAGCTGAGTTGTATCCATGGTGCTTTTACTGGTCCTGTTTACCTAGCAGTTTAGAAGGGATCAATTTTCTTGTCAAGGCTGAAAGTAGCTTGCAAAACATAGTAGAAGATTCATTACTTACATCAGTTCCTATGCAAGTATTGGTATGAAAAACAGTCACATTACTAAGAAATAGAAAGTCATTACCCACCTTTGGGAAGATTTCAAGGCGAAGTTCAAACCTTTCTCCAACACTTGTGTTTGATAATTTGTTCCCTGCTAACATTGTAAGCAATTTCAGAAACAGAGAGTAGCAGGAAAATGTCTGTTACCCTGAATATGTAAGCTCAGTTTTTAAAAGTAATTGTCCCTTCCAGTTGATAGAGAATGTATGAGTCACTTCAAGGTACTTATTACATTCCACATTCATTTTTTTTCCTGATCATGTCTAGTTTTGTCTTAATATTGAGCATGCTGCTCTGTTCACAGAGGTGGGGTTTGTTTGTTTGTTTGTGTGTCTTTTTAAAAGAAATACTGAAGTAGGAAATATTGTATAAAACAAGGTTGTACATCTTAGTGTTTTGTTTGGGAGATTTGTATTTGTTCTAGTATGACAGCCATGTTCCTTATATAGATTTCTAGAACACCTCTGCTATGAGGATAGGCTAAGGGAGCTGAGGTTGTTCATCCTAGAGAAGAGAAGACTCTGGGGGGACTTTAGAGCTGCCTTCCAATACCTGAAGGGATCCAACAGAAAGGCTCGACATCATAAAGTTGTCTAACAATAGGATAAGGAGGAATGGTTTGAAACTGAATGAATCATAGAATCAGTCAGGGTTGGAAGGGGCCACAAGGATCATCTAGTTCCAACTCCCCCTGCCATGGGCAGGGACACCCTACCCTAGATCAGGGTGGCCAGAGCCTCATCCAGCCTGGCCTTAAACACCTCCAGGGATGTGGCCCAAATCACCTCCCTGGGTAACCCATTCCAGACTCTCACCAATCTCATGGTGAAGAACTTCCTCCTCACATTGTCTGAATCTCCCCACCTCCAGCTTTGCTCCATTCCCCCTAGACCTGTCACTCCCTGAAAGGCAGAAAAGTCTCTCTCCATCTTTTTTGTAGGCCCCAGCTCTTTCCATCTGTCCTCATAGCAGAGGTGCTTCAGCCCTCTGATCATCCTTGTGGCCCTCCTCTGGACACACTCCAGCTTGTCCACCTCCCTCTTGTAATAGGGGCTCCAAAACTGGATGCAGTACTCCAGGTGGGGTCTCACCAGAAGGGCCCTGCTGGCCACACTTCTGCTGCAGCCCAGGATCTGGTTGGCTTTCTGGGCTGCAAGTGTACACTGCCAGCTCATGTTGAGCTTCTTGTCTACCAACACATCCAAGTCCCTCTCCTCAGGGCTGCTCTCTAGCCAGTCACTGTCCAGTATTTGTGCTTGTGATTGCCTCCACCCAGATGCAGGACCTTGCATTTAGTCTTGTTGAACCTCATAAGGCTAGCCTGTGCCTGTCCGGGTCCCTCTGGGTGTATCCAGCTGGGTGCCATGGACTTGAACGCTTTCAGGTTCTTTAGGTGATCATGAACCTGATCTTCCATGACTCCAGGAGTGTCGCTGGAGGCCTTTGTAGTGAAGAATGGTTTGAAGGGATCTTAGGAAGTTCTTCAATACAAAGATACTGAGACTCTGGAATAGTTTGCCCAGGGAAGTTGTGGAGTCCTAGTCCTTGGGAGTGCTCAAGGCCAGGATGGATGAGGCCTTAAGCAGGTGAGGGTAGTTGAGAGACATCCCTGTCTAAGGTGAGGAGGTTGAAAGAGATATTTTTAAGGTCCATTCCAACCTAAACCATCCTATGATGACCTCCCAGTGTATTGTAGCTGAAGCCCAAACATTTAGGTCGGTGTACTTATGTATTTCTTTAACATTGATGAGAATCTGGTCCTTTCCCTGAAAATGTAATGGGTACTGAGTTAAGACTTTGTGTAAAGATACATTCACTATTTGTGGTTTCCTTTCTTTGGAACAAGGCAGTCCAGGATAATGACTTATGGATGATTTTTCTACAGATACACAGTTCATCAGATATTTTGGATTTTCATATAATTTCTGTACTAACATAAAAAAAACCACCAAACTAACAGCTAGCAGACTCTGAACTGCTGTGGTAGTACTGTATAGGACAGATACTGAGCAGTGCAGTAAAAGTGTTCACTTTTCAAATATCTAATAATGATACAAGCACTGTACTTACAGATAGAGTGTTAAGATGTTTTAGAAAGTACACAACTGATTCTCAAAGAAATCAACAGGTCTCTGTCCTGAATAACAGATTATGCTCACAGAAAAAGAGGATTTAATGGACTTCTTATGACATTTCAAAGATCTCAAGAGCTCAATCTTCTATTGATGTTGAGAGTGAATGTGCTGTTAAGAGCTTGGCCATTTTCATTGACATTCTCTGCATTGCAGCATCTTGGATGTTTTGAAACTCGTCCATTCTGGTTTACAGGAATAAAACAGAATCACAGAATTGTAGGGGTTGGAAAGAACCACCAGAGAGCATTGAGTCCAACACCCCTGCAAAGCAGGACCACTTAGGGCATGTCACACAGGAATGTATCTATGGGAGTTTTGAATGCCTTCAAAGGAAACTCCACAGCTTCTCTGGACAGCCTGTTCCAGTGCTTTGTCACCCACACAGTAAAAAAGTTTATTCTCATGTTGAGATGGAATTTCCTGTGATTTGAGTTGAAGGCTGCAGACTAAAGTACTACTGAATTGCATTGTGAACATCTGAATTTGTAAATTGTTTGTCAAGGGATAACATGATTTCTTATATGAAAATGGTCCCTGGAGACACTCAAGATCATACTTGATCTGGCCCTTGACAGTCTAATCTGGTTAGAAGATGACTCTGATTGCTGCAATGGTGCTGGACAAGGTCACCTTTGAGGGTTCTTTCCAACACAGTGCAGTCTGTGAACAGTGGATCAGCATCAATAATAGTTGTTATATTAATGTTGTTCTGTAAGTAACCTTGGACTATAAGAATCCAAAACATAAAAAGTGTATAATTGTGTTGCTGTACACTGCTAGTAAAGAACATGTTATGATTCAGCAAGTTGTGCTTTATATCCCAAATTCACATCCTGTGAATATTGTGTTACTGGCTCCTGAAATGCACTCAAATTCCAGAAGATCCTTAAGGATGTCTGATTTAGCAAATGCTCTGATGATCTGAGAACACAAAGAACATGCTTGTTTAGAGATCATGAATAATCATGGTTGTGTTCTTTATCATATTTATTACAGACTGACAAAAAAGAGAGAAGTAATGCCCTCAATGTTGCAATAGACAATATGTGCAAGAAGACAAGAGATCTCCGCAGACAAGTAAGTGGCCTGGGGAACCGAAAAGGTAACAAAGGAGGCTTGCAGCATGCTTTTCCAAATCGTTGTTTTCAGATTTTATAGCATTGCATTTTGAAACAACAAAAAATACTGAAGATAATTACACTATTCCACAGAATATATGCATACAAAATTTCCAAAGTCTACCAACTAATGCTGGTAAAATATGTGTAGGGACATAGACAAAACTCTGCAGGTGTGCATGTCTACATATGTATTTGCTATAGAAATACAGCAGTAATGTACATTGCACATCAGGATTTCTTTTAACTAAGCTTGAATTATTACTGGTTGTTGGAACAGATATGTTAATGACACCACTGAGCCACCATATTTAATTTTTCACATTGTCAGTCCTCATGCATCAGAAAAGGGTTCTTGAAATACCTGGTCTGCTGTCCACTCACCCATTTGGCATCCCAGTGTCCTAATACTAATATAAGACATGGACCAAAATGCACAATTTAGTTGTACTACAGAAGGTGAGCAGTAGACATTAGCTATGTTTACATCCTTTCTTTGCAAGGAACATCTTTGAGAAGAAAATGTAATTGATGTTGAAAGTATATAATGTGCCAGTTTAAAAAAAAAAAAAAAAAAAAAAAAAAAGCTAGAAAGCCAGTAGTTCTTACAGCCAAGCTGCCCCAAGCAGCTGTATGAAAATTTACTGATGCAGAGAAAAGAAGCACACATTGCTTTCATTCTGTCTGGAGCTGTGGCTATTTATCAACTCTCTGGTGAAAGAAAATCCCTCCCAATTTTGTGTACAGCCTTACAAGCCAGCCCACACTTCAAGATGATGAATAAATTTCTCCGTCTCCTGTAATCAGCCAGGGGAAGCCTTGAAAGATGAGATAAATGTGACGTAAATGTAGTGTTTACAACTAACTAGCTATCCAATTTCTGCTCACAATCCATCAAAAATATGTTCAACTCAGACACCCAGCTACTTGCAGCACAAGCTCACTGTGTCCAGAAATTCTACAATCCTGTCCTACGCTCTGTCCCATGAGTTAATTAGAATCCAGCTCATAACAGAGTGCTTACGCTCTTATAGTGTTTAAATCTGGTAACTAATTCAATTTGTGTGTTTATACAAACCTCTGTAAAATGTTCAGACTGAATGTAATCACACCCAATTTATTACCAGCAGTAGTTTTTTCTAACCAGGGTAGCTCTGGCTTATTGATGGTTTTAACTGGAAGATGTTTATGAGAAATATTTAATTTTCTTCCTGTAGTTCTTTGTTCATACATGTGAACTGCGTAAGAATTGTTTTAGGAAGAGTGCTTACTGCATGTCTGTTTTCTGACCTGGGGAACATGAAACTGTGAGTTCTGTGCCTGCAGATATTGTAGTAGAACCTAATTTGCTTTTGCTCATAAACACTCATTATACTGTCTGCTAGCACTTCCTCTAGAGACATGAACATTATTTGGTCTGCTCTTGCAGTTTTGATAGTACTTAAACTTTTTTTTTTAACTTTTTTTCTTTTTTTAATGATACTTTACATCATAGCTGATATTACATGAGGTATCCATAGTGGATTCAGGGTTATGGTGTGCACAGTGTACTCTGCTTTCAGTCAGTTACTGGGATTGCTGCTGCAAAATTGTAGTTGAAGATGAAACTCTATGAAGTTGTTTGTTTTTTTTTTTTATCTCAGTCTAGTGCATAATAAACAAAACCTTCTTAAAAGCATTGGCCCAGTCACCAGCTGATTGTGGGTTAGGCCATGGGCCTCTATGGAATTTCTTTGTAGATCACAGTAAGTAAAGAATTTTTCCAGTGTGGTAGGTTTACACCACTTAGAGTTTGGGATTTACCTCCCAAAGATAAATTACCACACTACTCAGAATTTTGAAAGTGAAAGTATTATTTACAAGTCAAGCTAAATATAAAAGGTAATAAACATATACAAATACATATATACAATTACAACTAAACAAAAAAACCAGCTAACCCTCCTATACAAAGCCTAGACCCTTCTGGACAAAGGTCCAGACACTTGTCCCCCTGGACACTGCAGCCTGCGAGGCCACATTATTTTACCTCACTACTGCAACGCAACCCAAACAATGTTTAATTGAAGAGCATGCAAGGCCAGAGGGAAGGAGGAACAGTAGAAAAAGCAAGCAAGTGCGAGACAGAACACTCTGAACTTCAGATTATATAGAAAATAAAAAGCCAGTGAAATGAGATAAATATATGTCTTATGTTCTGTTCAGCCACTTTTGGGATGTACTCTGGAAATTTCTCAAAGACTTTATGTACAATTTAGGACCTCATTCTTAAACTGTAACAACCAGTAAGACTTCAAGGCAAAAGTAACAAGTTCCAGAACACACTAAGGTTGCTAAAATCTCTTGTTCTCCAAAGGAAAGTATTTGTATTCATTTCCAAAATGTGGCCAGTACTTATAGGGATTTTAAACTATTCTGGTTTGGTTTTCACTTGTATTGTACTGGAAGATCTGCATGCCATTTCTTCATGTGCAGTGTTATCTAGATCACTGCTTCCCAGCCTAGTAGAGCTATATGAATATTTAGACAGGAATTGCCTATTCATCACGATTTCTGATTCTGAGGAATTACCATACTCAGTTCTTACCTCCCAGTTGTTTCCCAATGAACCATGAGTGGACTGCACAGGTGTTTCTCTCAAGGTTATTCTGCAGTTTTGGTTGGTTTGGTTTCTAAATAAGTGTGATTCATGATTATATTCTTATGGTTCTTCAACATCAGTAGCTTTTTCTGAGTTCGAAGGAGATGGCTTTCCTGGCATCCCTTGAAAACAGTAAAGAGAGATCCCTCAATAATTACAACTAATATTCTTAATTATTTTACCTTTGTGGTCTTGTGATGCAATAGGCAAATAGAGGCAAACCCAGTCTTCTGCGCGCATCAGAATACTGATGCATTATTGTATTGCAAACAGCTGCTAGATTTTTTTCTCTACCCTCTACTGCTTGTTTTTGACAACCTTATGCCCTACATTTTATAAACACTGTTTTTACATGTTATTTTTAATGCACTTTGATACCAAACCAGAAACTCTCCATGCTTCCACCTTTGTTAGACTGCTCAAAGAATAGGAATAAGACCTGTCACCTTGAAAATAAAACAGTTAGACATCATCTTCCATCTGCTTTTCCTCTTCTGATGGTGTCTCTTTCAATCTTCTTACTTTTATGAGAAAAATTCTGATTATAGCACAGTAACTTCCCTAGTATTGACTGATAGCTCTGCTAGTGATAGTTTTGTTTATATGTCTCCCTGTATGGCTGCTTAGAGTCTACCATTTTGCTCTAGATGTTCCCATAGTCAAAAACAAACATGTAGAAAAAAAATAGTTGTGGAAAAAGTAAATGTTATGATTAGGATAAACAGAAAAAGATATTGCTTCAGATGTTCTTTTTTTTTATCTTTTATCTTTCTTTGCTCTGCAGTGTATTTCATCATTCTTTAATGCTGTACAAGCCACCATTTGAAAAACCTCAGCTTCCTGTATTCCTTTGCATAGCTGAAATAGAAATATTATTTCAAACTTGTTTGTATTCAGCAGACACAGAATTGTCTTTTTTTTCCCTTTGAGATGTGTTCCTTTGTTTAATTGCAGGATAGAGGATTTCTTAGAACAAAATAATAGCAATAATTTATATGTGAAAGGTTAATTAAACCAAGCAAACCAGTAAAAAGCTACAGAAAAGACTTATGTGAGGAGAGAGAAAAT
This sequence comes from Psilopogon haemacephalus, assembly GCA_013396835.1. Taxonomy (NCBI): domain Eukaryota; kingdom Metazoa; phylum Chordata; class Aves; order Piciformes; family Megalaimidae; genus Psilopogon; species Psilopogon haemacephalus. The sequence continues at coordinate 175,679 of VWZI01002646.1, forward strand.
TAAGCTGTTGTTTTGAAAATTGGATGTCCCAAGCTCACGACAAATGTGACTAAGGTCACTGCAGTCACAGGTCCTTAAATGACACATGAAGGCTGCAAAAGTCCTACAGTCTGCACTACACAGAACCCAAAAATCTTCTCTATGAAATAATGAAACTATGGCCATGGATATGATTCCACAGCTTTTTGTTGCTGATGACTGTTGATTGAAATCTTACTGTTTAAACTGAGATTCCTCAAGGTCATGTCAATGTACTTAATTAAGCAAGTACATTTGCTTTGTTTAACTGTATCTTCCAACACACAAAAATGCTAGCAGGTAACTTGGCAGGACTGGAGGTTCAATGTATTTTGTTCCTAGTAGTGAAACATTTTATTATCCCTTTTATTTTTTAAAATTCACATCTGAATAAATCTGGGAATGTGAATATGACACTAAAAATCCAATTTTATATTGAAATCCCATAGCCTTTGTCAATTACCTATTATCTATTATTTATCTATTCAGATAGTATATTTTTAAGTTAGAAGAAAATGCCAACATTCTCAAAGTAAACTTCCCTGTGGTTTTTGGGTGAGATTTGTCTGCCCCATATCTGATGAATCAATGAGAGCTGGATTTTGACCACGCGGCTATGCAAATGCTAGTGGTGAAGTTCAAGTCTTGAGAATCAGCAGATTACTGTTATTTCATAGAACCATAGAATCACATAATGGTTTGGGTTGGAAAAGACCTTTAGAGGTCATCTAGTCCAACTGCCCTGCAATGAATAGGTCCATCTTTAGCTACGTGAGTTGCTCAGAAACTCATCCAACCTGACCTGGAATATTTCCAGGAATGGGCTTCTACCACGTTTGCTGTATATGTTCACTGCCCTACCTACAAACACAGCACCATCAAAAAAGTCTGTTGGTTTTGTTGTGTCTTTTTTTTTTTTTTTTCTTTCCCCCCATTTCCCCATTAGTAGGAGAGTTTACTTCTACTGAATTTTCATGTGGATATATTGGAGCAAAATGCTAAGTAAAAACACATCCTTTGGCAGCAAAGTTGTCAGCATGTAAGAGCTTATAAGCCTTTTGCATTCTTTGCTGTTCCAAACGATATCTTTTATTGAGATTGTAAAAATGTGGGCCTTTTTGCTGTAGGAGATTAAGTGACCTTGCTAATTTAGTTGCATGGATAATATTGTTAAATCTGGTGTATTTCTTTAAGTGGTGTAAAATGCATTATTAAAATGAACAATTGCCTTGTGTAGATTTATAGAATGGAAAATAACCTCTCAAGTGGAGTAATGATCACTTACAAGCTTACATGAAATGTAATGTAAGAGGTAATTTGTAGCTAGTGTTACACTTAAATAATTTAAATAAGAAGTTCAATAACAATTAAGTACAGAAAACTAGAACTTCACCCTAATTTATACTTCTTGTTCTATTAATGTGGCATCATAAATAATCTCATTGGTATAATATCACTGATTATAAAATTACAATTTTATAATCAAATGGTATCCTTGGGTTTTCCAACAATGTGAAAAATACTTGGATAATTGTGCAATTATGGAACATGTGAAGGAGGCTATTCTGTGAGTATAAAAATAATGAAATTAGTATTTTCTTTAAAAAATACTGACTTTTCAAAGTATGCTTTCTCCATTGGCATATGAATATCAAGATACAATGCCCAGAAAATTTTACTTGTGGCCATGAAATCATTTAAGTAGTCTGTTCTCTTCATGAAACATGAACATTAGCTTCATTATCCTTGATTTCAACTGAACTACTCCATGTTTTAAGTGGTTTATATATCATAGAATCATGGAATGGCTCATTTGGTTAACTCTGTGTCCTTCCTGTGATGGATACACCAGAACTGGACACAGTATTCAAGGTGGAGATCTCACTAGAGCAGAGTAAAGGAGCAGAATCACCTCTCTTACCCTGCTGGTCTCATTCTTCTTGATGCAGCTCAGAATATATTTTGCCTTCTGGGCTGCAGGCTTATGGTGAGGTTCTCATCAATCAATACATCCAACTGTATCTGTACTCACACACACATACAAACATACTAGCTAAGTAGTGGTATATTAAAACTCTTCCTAAAATTTGGGGTTTCTGTGTAATAGATAAATCATAGCTGCAAAAGATTGCAGACACATAATGCTGAAATTAAAGAAGGAATCCAGTTTGTGCATGGTTATATTATAAAATGTTAATAGTCAATAATTACAATAGACTTTAATAAATAGTACAATTATTCTATACTAATGTAATCTTTTCTTTCACAGCTCCGTAAGGCCATTATAGATCACATCTCAGACTCCTTCTTAGATACCACTGTTCCGCTTTTAGTTCTCATCGAAGCTGCTAAAAATGGAAGAGATAAAGAAATAAAGGAATATGCTGCTATATTTCAAGAGCATACCAGCAGGCTTGTGGAGGTATGTTGGATGGGATTGCACTCTGTTTGGACAGATAGTCTAAGTGACTTGCCACTGCTGGCAGGTGTTATGGAACATTTCAGGAAAGAATACATAAAGGGCCTAGGATAATAGTGAACATATTTTATTTTGAATAAAATGTTATGGAGTAAGAGAGTGGGTTTGGTGATACTGGCATTTGTAGAAGTGTTCATAGAAATTTTAACTAGAAATTGTTCATAGAAGCATACATAGAAATTAGGTGGTGGGGAATTCTATTTGGAGAAATAATTATGTAAGCCTTTCAACAAAGATGTTCAGTGGAAACTTGTTCAAATAAATGTGTTATTCTAAGGAATATTAGGTCAGTGTTCAGAATACCACTATCCAATCTACATGAGACAAGGTACTAGTATTAATAGTTTGGTAGCTTTCTCACTTTGAAAGTTCATAGTCTGTGTGGTGGCTGAAGCGGAAATAGTCTTCTGGGACATAGCTCAGAGCCATGAACCAGCAGACTGAAAGCATATTGGCTTTTATGCTGAATAAATTCACCCACCTACCTTATCTACTAACTCACTTCTTTACTGCTTGTAAGTATCACTTCTCCATCCCTAGAAGTGGGGAAGGTTTTATTTTGTTGGACAATCAGTTCTGTAAATGTGACTAAATACCCGTTGACTTAAACTCATTCAAAATGAAGCTTGGAGTGTTACTGGAATACTGAAGTCATGGATTTTGCAAGAGTATTATTGGAAGTGCATGTGAGCAACCTGTTGCTATGTTTTGTTGGGTTTTTTAAAGCTTTTAGTGCTTTTGTGTGCAGCAATGGAAAAATGGGAAAAAAGCAACAAATTTGCTCGGTGGCTGAAATTTTGCTATTCACTATTTAGCTCAGAATTAGTTCCTTAATCTTGAATGATCTACAGATACTGGATAGATAAACAGCTAAAGTAAAAGTATGTTAGTGCATTTGCTTTTCATCATGATCATGTAGCTATAGACTGAGAGTAGTTGTTGTTCTTCAATTTACCAGTGTCTCCTTTTGCCCATGCTGTCAGATCAAATGAGACATGAAACACTGAAAGTTTTAGAATTTTTTTTCCCCATATTTTTAATACTGAAGCTAAAGCAGCCTGGATTTACTTGATTTTAGAAAGCACAGGGGATCGCTGGAGGACAGGTAAGTTCACTGAATTTGTAACTGAGTCCAAGTCAGCTGAAACACCCAAACAGTTATTCAGTTTAGAATATGTGAATCTGAAAATCCAACATTCCTTTCATTTAATGGGTTTGAATTTGTTTTCCAAATGGAAGGAATAGGTGGCCATCAGGATAGGTGTGTGATTAAAGGAGCTCATGGCTGCAGAGATAGACTGTCTAAAATATCTACCAAGACATGTAGCAGCTGCCTGTGAATGTTATGACTTTCTATAAGATAGCTATTCTTGGTGATATCCTTAGCTATTTTAGCTAGGAAAAGGTATAGCCAAGTTTTGCAACACAGTATCCCCTCTGCAAGATGATAACCAGATAACCAGACTAGGAACTTAAAGAAATTGTCTTCAGTCACATTACTGAATTATTAATTTCAGAACTCAGTGTTTTTTACCTAAACTTATTACATGAATGCTATGATACTGAGTAGTCTTAACAGAGAAAGCATAGATAGAGTTCGTGAATGTAAATACTAGTGGGGATTCAGTTTTCCAGATTATTTTGTGGACATCAGGCCCATTTTACAAGCAAATTAGTAAATCATAAGCAAATCATGCAAAGGTATAAAAGCAAGGTTCTCATGACTCTTTTATGTGTAGACATACATTGTGGGAGCATACATAGTTATGTTTATGCTGTGATTTCATAAGCTGCCTACATTGAAGCAAACACCATTCCTAAAATGTTTCAAGTAACTGGCTTGGAGAGAGGCTGTCCACAGTGCCACCTCCTATCACTCTGCAAGAACGACAGGGCAAACAAAAAGGAGGCAGCTTGGAATCCTTGCTATTTTTGTTGTGCATTTATTTATCAAAGAATTTACATTTTCTTGGTGAAGTTTCTAATGTATAAACATCACCTATCCCTTTAGGGAGACCTGTCTAGTCTTTTGCTAGAGAACTGTTTCATAACATGGTGTTGTCTGCCATCTATAAAAAATTGAGTTGGGTAACAGGTTAATTCAAATCTGTTTGAGAAAGTTGTCAAGCACCTTTGTATTTTATTAGAAGATTCTCAAATGACAATTATGATTTGCATGTCTGCAGAAGGGCCCTCATATTAATTCCTTTGTTAGTTATTTCCTTCACTATTATAAAAGCCATCAAACAAATCTTCTTACAACTTCCAGGCTATTAAATATAAATCCAGGAAGCTACCCATGTATTTCAGAATTGGGCTTGATCTCTGCAACTTGTGGTGGTTTGAACAGTTGCCTGCCCCCTCACCTTTGACTTAACCCTGGCTAGGACTCAGAATGCTGGAAGTTGATAAATGAAGCTTTATATTTAGAGCAATGCTCAATATACAATCAGATATTTACAATGTATTACAGATATTTACAGATATATACAGTGAAAAGGTAATACAGAAACACCACACCCCTCCCAGAGATCAAAAATCCCTAAGAGGGTTTTTTTACCACCCCTACCACCTTTCCCCCCTTCCCCAATCTTATCTCACCATCTGTTGATGCAGCAGATAGGCGGAGGTAGATCGGCCAGGGGGATTAGCAGTAGGAAAGAGGTTAGTGGAATTATGAAAAATCAGCTACAAAGGCAGAGACAAAGGGATCATGCAAGAGAAGCAGCCGCAGCCCAGAGATGCCTGAAACTGTCTGACTTATCTATATTTGGGTTACAACTCTTAAAACACTTTTTTTTTCTTTCTCAGTAAAGCTGAGTGAAGTGACATAATGTATTTTCATTTCTCAGCCAATAGTCTAATTTCTCACTCAAATTCTCCAATTAGTTCAAACCAGCACACAACTGAAGTCAGGTACAGAAGGAGAATTTAAGTCAAGTATTGAAGTTCAAGATCATGGGTAGAATATACCTGGCTGTGGAGTAATAACAGAGACAATAGATGAAGGTAAAATATTTAAAAATCTATCAACACAGAAATAATAGGTTGCAAAAAATGGATTATGATAGTAATTGTACTAGAGAAGGCTGATAGGTGAGGTGGGCATCAGACAATTGTAATGTAATTACAAAGGCAGTTTTACCATCTACACACAGTTGTGACATCCAAGGAGCCAGATGGATTGTAGGCACCAAATGATATAGCAAAGGCCAGTGATACAGGCAAGACTGCCTCTGTTGTTAAATTAAAAAAAATCCTATTTATCAAAAGAAAATAATGTTTTTCTGTCCAGTTCTGGTGCCCCCAGCATAAGAGGGAAATGAAACTGCTGAAGCAGTCACAGAGGGGGGGCACAAAGATGATCAGAAGACAGGAGCACCCCCCTAATGGGAACAAGCTGGGGGACCTGGGGCTGTTCAGCTTGGAGAAGTCTCTGGGGAGACCATAGAGCAGCCTTTCAGTACCTGAAGGGGACATTTTACAAGGGCTTGTAGTGATAGGATGAGAGGGAATGGATTGAAGCTTGAGGAGGGCAGATTTAGACTGGAGATTAGGAAGAAATTCTTCACAGCAAGGGTTGTGACACTGGAATGGGATCAAAGGATCCCTTTGCTGTCTTCCCTGTACCTTTTCCAGTACCTTCCAGCTCATGAAGTGGTAGGTTGGAACTGTGTGCGCTAGTCAAAGCACTCATGCCTGCCTCCCAATTACCTGACAACTTGTTCCTGAGGTTGTGAAAAGTGATGCTAATCCAGGTGTACCTGCCAAGAATTACTGGATACTCAGTTATCTCATTTTTTTGAGGAGTCTTAGGATCTACATCACGTGATCTTGCTACTGAATACACAATATGATTAATAGTCTATCTCTTATTTTGCTATCTCAGGGAGGACATTATTTCATTGTCTCCATGTATGGAAGCAGGCATATTCATTTCTGCTTGATTTTAATATTGCTCTTCTAAAAGATATTTATGGCATAAGAAAGTTTTCTATTTCCTTCTGATCACGTAATGGTCACTTTTAGCATCTGAAGATACTTGCTGTGAAATCAGTGGTAGGAACTGTCTACTGAAGTTTGTCTCCAAAATAAGAGAACAATATTTTTTAAAAATAGAACTCTTCCTGAATGCAGTCATGAGTTTTACCAGTAAGTCTCCTCTTAAAGTATTGATTCTGTCCTGTCAAACACACTGATCCAGCTGAACCTGTGTCGCACACATATGAGGCTTCAGAGCACATCCTTGAGTTGGGATGATGATGTCAGTATTGCACCAATGATGAGTTTTTATGATATCAATTTAAGAATGGAGACAGGATAACATATTGTGATAAAGAGATGATATTGAATTCAGAAAATAATCACTGAGCCATCATTTGTAGATGTTATTCTATGACTATTGTTCCTGTATTGATAAAACCACCAGTGCTAAATTTTCCTTCCATGATATTTCACTTGATTACATAAATTTGCAAATTAAATTTCCACACAGACCTGTGTATTTGTGTATTCAGGCAGCCAGTCAAATAAAAACTGGTTTTAGTACTACAGTCAGCAAGTCCAGCAGTGATAGACAGTGCAAAGATTTTGATGTTATAGGATTAGGATGTAAGTCCATTTTTAAGTAAAACAAACCATTGATATTTGTGTTATCTCCAATTTAAGCATTTACTTGTCTGCTCAAATTAGACCATGTGCTAACAATACTGACATCCCTTGCCTCTACCCACCAACTGAGCTTCCCTTGTTGCTTCATCTGTTCTGAAAAATTAAGGTAGACATTCTGACATTTGATTCTGTTGGTCTTTCTTCTTCTTCTTTTTTTTATTTAAAACTTTATTTACCTCATTTACTGTTAACCCAAGATAAAAGTTTCCCCAAAAAAAATGATTTACATTGCTTATACAAAGCACCTATGTCTTCTCTGATTAAATTACTAGTTTGATCTGGATATGTAATTTCTAGATATAAGATGAATTGTGCCTTGAGACATGAGTGTTGGTCTGTTTTGAAACATACATTATGTTCCATACAGCAATTTTTTCTCAGGTGTATCCTGAGAATGCTGGTTTTCAGTGCATTTTTTGCATCTGTTTTTGAAAGATCAAGGGTATTTGAACAATATGTTAGGGCACTACTGGGCTGTGTCAAAAGCAGGACAAAGAAGGTGATTGTCCCCCTTTGCTCTTGTAAAACCTCACCTGGAGTACTGTGTACACAAGAAGGACATGGAACTGTTGAAGAGAGTCCAGAGGAGGGCCACGAAGATGCTCAGAGGGCTGGAGCACCTCTGCTATGAGGACAGGCTATGAGTTGGGACTCTTCAGCCTGGACAAGAAAAGGCTTTGAGGAGACCTTATAGTAGCCTTCCAGTACCTGAAGGAGGCCTACAAAAAGGCTGGGAAGGGGACTATTTACAATGTCTTGTAATGACAGGATGAGGGGTAATGGGTTTAACCTGGAAGAGGGGAGATTTAAACTAGGAATGTTAGGAATAAATTATTTACAGTGAGGGTGTGTTGTAGAAATTAATAATTTGCTATAAATTGTGAATATTAATTTTATTTTTATTGTTAATATTAAAAATGTGGGAAAATTCCCTGAGATTATTTGGATTTTTGTTTGTCAGGAAGTAGTTGCACAAAGGGTATTTATAAACGTGAAATGAAACAGTTTAAAAAATCAGACTTGGAAAGTAGGAATGCAAGAACAGGAAAAATGAAGTCTTAGCATTAACTTTAGCATGTGTACTCATGATGTGGTGGGGCAAAAGTACAAAATATCGCAGGCAGAGGGAGGGAGAGAAGAACTGGCTTGCTTCTAAACTTCTGGTTCAAGCTGCAAACAGTCAGTGACTGCCGTGACTCCCAGGTAAAATGAGCTGTGAATGTAGTATTGTTCCTGGTGTAGAGCTGCAGGAAAGAGCATGGTTTCTAAATCACCCCCCATTAAATACATTATTTTGAAAATGAAACTGGATGATAGGCACTAGTATCATTGTTTTGGCCAATGAATTCAAAGCTTTGTACCTTATGTGACTATGCAGGTCAATCCATTCAACTCCTGGACCCAAAAGAGGAAGATCAGAAAAAGGCTTAAACCAGCCTGGCAGGATTTATGCACTGGAATGGGTAGCCCAAGGAGGTTGTGGATGCTTCCTTCCCAGAGGTGTTCAAGGTTAGATTGGATGAGGCCTTGAGTGGCCTGTTCTAGTGGGAGGTGTCCCTGCCTGTGGTGGGGGCTTGAGACTAGATGATCTTTGATGTCCCTTCCAATGTAAACCATTCTATGGTTACAAGAAAAAAAAATTCTCACAATGGTGTTTCCAACAATGATTTTGATATGGAAATTAGAAGTACTAGTTGAAATATCATGAGAGATTTTCTGTGATTTCTACTTTAATCTGAAAATGGAAACTTCTCAAATAGAAAAATAGGTCTGGAGAAAGAAAGATTTTTTTTTCCTTTTTGAATTTGAAATGTTAATTGAGCTAAGTTAATTTGCCAACTGCGCTGACTCATACTGTAATTTAAGAAACAAACAGTATCCTCAGAGGCCAGTGACCACTGTAAATCAGCTTAAGAATTAATCTCTCTTACAAATATATCTCTTTTGTGTTAGAATTTGGAAGTTTCAGTCTTTCTTTTAACACTGTTTTAAGACATAGGAATATAATGTAGTGGAGAAGTATGTATATAAAGAAAAGATGTTGAGGTCCTGCAGCATGGCCAGAGAAAAACAATGAGGCTGGTGAGGGGTTTAGAGGCTGTCATACAAGGAGTGGATGAGAAATCTAGGGTTGTTTAGTCTGTAGAAGAGAAGGCTTGGGGGAAATCTATCTGCTGTGTACAATTACCTGAAAGGAGGCTGGTGTGGGTCTCTTCCCTCAAGTAACCAGCGACAGTGTGAGAGGACATGATTTTAAGTTGTGCCAGGGGACATTTAGATTGGACATTTGGAAAAACTTCTTTTCTGAGAGGGTGAAGCATTGGAACAGGCTGCCCAGGAAGGTGTTGGAGTCACCATTCCTGGAGGTGTTGAAGAAGAATGTAGATGTGGTGCTTCAGGATACGGTATTTGAGTTACGGCTATCTTAAAGGTCTTTTCCAAGCTTTGTAATCTTATGATTCTATAAAGCCAGTGAAGTACACAACATCAACATCAGTGAAATAGGAAGACTGAACCTTACTCCAGATCTGGAGCAATCAGGCTTCCAAAGGTCATAGCAATGACAGGTAATGGCTTGTTTCTTGTATTCTTGGTTTCTCTTTCCTAAATTTATTAACTACTCTTACCACAGGTGCTCTTGCTTCTGTTCAGGCCTGCATGCACTTAGGATATTAGCCACACTTAGCAGGAGAATTAGCTGGTTCTTTGTCGATAGTGCTTATATTCAAAATATCAAACAGGGCCAAAGTATCTGAGATATGCTGGTTAAAGTCATTGTGCTATTATAGCTGCACAAGAATTATACAGCACAGATCTCTTAGTTGTGAATGTGATAGTATCTTTGGATATATGGAGGAAGAAAAACAGTCCAGTTAAACACATTGAAAGGCTCACTTCAGCTGTTATATTGGACACTTCCTACATATGAAATGGACATTCAACAGCTGAACTATTTGCATGAGTACCAGAACTCATATTAATATAACATTCTTCAGACGGAGGTTGTTCTAGGCTACAGTTCCTTCCTTTTATTGCTCATATACTACAGCAAATATTTGTAAGTCTTAATACTAATTTTGTGGCATAGAAAAGCTAAGATATATTGAAGAATGAAAAAAGCAACCGGGTTTGGGTTACAATCCTTTCTGGGATCTATGCCTTTGGCTGCAAGTCCTAACTAAAGTAAATTCCCCAAAGAAACATTTCTATGAGAAATTGCTTGTTATTAATTAGAATTCCCCTTTGTAATGCAAAAAAAACCCAACCAAACAAAAAAGCAGTAGTATTTCAGTACATCAGAAGTATTTTAGCAGTCTTTTAGGAAATTTTGAAGTTAGCTTTGACTATAAACCCTGTTTAAAATTATTTAAATTATGAGAAAATAATAATACAAAATGAAGGGACTTAGTTTTGCTTTATAGTCCCTTGTGAGACACATCTGGTTTTAGTGAATATAGTTTCCTGGCCTGTGGTTCACTTCTACTAAAGTCAAAACAAATTCTGATATTAAGAGAAAAAGCATGCGGAGGTGTACAAAAGACAGGTAAAAAAGAGGTCTGGGATGTCAGATAAAGGTAAAAGCAGGTCTCTGGTAGCTACAAGTTTCTTGTTTGGGAAAGCTGACAGGCTGTTCTCCTGAGCTGATCAATCAAAGAGATGTGATGCTTTCTGAGAGGAGGAATGATAGGCTGGGTCAATTTGAGATTAAAAAGGGAATTTGATGGGAACAGGCAAGGATCCTTTGATTATCTTTTCTTTTGACACAGATGCAAATCTCCAGCTGCAGTGTTTAAAGGTCAGCTGTGCCAAGCAGAGGATGAGAGATTAAATAGGAGAAGCAAAGACAATGATGAAGTGAACTTTGTGTTCCTCATCTCTTCTCTCAGTACATTAATATATCATATTCTGTGGAGCTTGTAACACTGACTTCAAATTTGCTTCTCTGGTACACAGACTTGAGGCTTTAACCTATTGCCTTATTCTTGCCCATATGCTTATCAGTTTTGACTATATTCCGGTTTGGCAATGCAGGCTTCTGGGAATTAGGATTTCTAAGCTTAGGTCTGTTACTAACAATGGTCAGTAACAGAACGTGGATTTACATGAATCAGTGTTGTCATATTAATAAAGGACAGTAAAAGCACACAGGAGCTACAGAGTTTGCAAGTTAATTTAAACAGTGACTTCTCTTTCTGAAATAATTCTTTTGAGATTAAATTACAAGATATAATGGGGAAAAAAAATCTTGAGGTATAAATAAATATATGTATATAAAATTTTATTACGTTCTAGCTGTACAAGGTAAGAGATGCATAGGAACGAACTATACAAATACTGACGGAATGTTAAAGTTAATTTAATTTGCAACATAAATAAATTGAAGGATCTTAAATAAAATAACTTGCTGCTGTTAACTTAGAATACTTCTAAAACTAGCTTTTAAAAAGATGGAACTGATGTCCTGAATGTGTTGGGAGAACTCTGCTTCGTAGCTTAGAATTTCAGTCCAGATGGTTCTTACTTTAATATACGGCTCCTGGCCCCTTACTTGGGGAGATTGTCTCTGTCTCTTGATAGCAGAGCATGAAAACAAGGTAAAATCATTTCATCCACCTTCACTGAAGACTTCATAGCTTTTTCCCACTTTAACATAATCAAGCTGTTGCGTGTGGAATGACGGCAGGGATCGCCACCATTATTATTTTAAATTTATATTTAAACTTTTTTTTTCAGTTATAGGTTTAGAGCCTTTCCTATTTACCAGAACTAATTCAAGCCATGCTCCTGGAACAGCTTATCCTTTACAGAAATTAATTTCTTCAAAGATAGCATTTATTTAGTTTGTGTTTCAGTAGTACTCTGGAGACTCCAAGAAATATCTGTGTCCCTGGATTTGGGGAAACAGATGAGACAGATATACTGTAGAAGGAGACAGAAAGGGAGAATCAATGTCATGCGGATCAATGAGGGAGCCTGGAATAACACAGATAAGTGAATTTGGTTAACTCAAAATCAGTCACCATTAAACTCAGTTAAGAATGTCCATGTAAGGATTTGTCTGAATTAATTCCTGTTTAGAAAGCATTCAATTGGTTCAATTCCTATAAAGAAATTGAGGTTTGAGTTACACGTAAACATTATTTGTCATTCAATAAAATGCCTCAGAATCACAGAATGTTAGGGGTTGAAAAGCAGCTTGAAAGATACCTTCCACCCCCCTGCCAGAGCAGAATCACCTACAGTAGATCACACAGGAACACATCCAGGCAGGAGTTTAGTATCTCCAGAGTAGTAGACTCCACAACCCCCCTGGCCAACCTGTTCCAGTGTTCTGTCACCCTCATAGCGAAAAAAAAGTTTCCTCATGTTTACATGGAACTTCCTGTGCCTCAGCTTCCACCCATTGCCCCTTATCCTATCATTGGGCATCACTGAGAAGAGCCTGGCTCCATCCTCTTGGTTCTTGGCACTTGCCCTTTACATGTTTATAAACATTAATGAGGTTACCCCTTATTCTCCTCTTCTCCAAGCTAAAGAGCCCCAGCTCCCTTGGTCTGTCCTCATATGGAAGATATTGCACTCCCTTAATAATTTTTGTGACTCTGATCTGGACTTCTCCAAGCAGTTCCCCATCCATCTTAAACTGAGGGGCCCAGAACTGGACACAATACCTGGCAGAGCAGAGCAGGAGGAGAACCCTCTCCACTCTGACCCACCAATACACCCAGAATGGCACTGGCCTTCCTGGCTACAAGAGCACACTGCTGGCTCATTGTCAACCTTCCATCCACCAGGACCCCCAGGTCCTTTTCACATAACTGCCTTCCAATAGGTCAGCCTATACTGATCCCTGGGGTTGTTCCTTCCCAGGTGCAAGACTCTACAATTGCCCCTGTTGAATTTCACTTAATTTCTCCCTGCCCAATCCTCCAGCCTGTCCAAGTCTCGCTGAATGGCAGTACAACTTTCTGGTGTGTCAGCCATTCCTCCCAGTTTCGTGTCATCAGCAAACTTGCTGGCAGTGCACTCTGTGCCCTCATCCAGGTCACTGAACACATTGAGTAGTACTGGTCCCAGTACTGACCCCTGAGGGACTCCACTAGATATAGGCCTCCAACTAGACTCTCCCGTTGACCACAACTCTTGTCAGGTTTTTGCTAGTAGGTTTTTTTTCTTACTGTTTTAAGTCCACATTATAGTTTCAATGTTATCATCACAGAGTCACATTTGTATCAAACTAGCAGTTACAGACCCTATGCTGAAGACTATATAATTATCTCTATTTTTGCATTGCAATTTAACTTTTTTTAGTCATATATATAAGCAGCAGCCCTCCTTGGGTGCAGGGTCCTGTTATACAGTGTGATCTGCAGACACAGTGATGAAGTGTGGTTTTCTGTCTGAGAGAGAGTGTATCTGACCCTGAAACAAGAAACAGCAAGCATTCTGTGTGCAATATACTCTCTCCTAAAAGGACAGGCTGAGGGAGCTGGGTTTTGTTCAGCCTGAAGGAGACTCTGTGGAGACTTAATAATGGCCTTCCAGTAGCTGAAAGGGAACTACAAGAAGGCTGCCAAGGGACTGTTTATAAAGACCTGCAGTGATACAACAATGGACAATGTTTGGAAATTAGAGAAGAGAGATTTAGATGGGATGTTAGGAACAAGTTCTTTGCCATGAGGGTGGTACAACAGGTTACCAGGAGAAGGTAGTTGAGGCCCCATCCCTGGAGATGCTAAAGGTCAGGCTCAACAAGGCTCTGGGCAACCTGATCCGGTGGAGAGCATTCTTGCTGACTGAAGGGGGGGTTGGACTAGATGACCACTGGAGATTCCTTCCAACCCAAACTGTTCTATGATCCTATGATACTGGTTACAATTTTGAGAATTAAATGTACCTGTCAGCAGACTAGGAGGACATCTTTTGTAAATAAGATGAGCACTTTTAAACATGATCTATACTTATGAATGGAAAGTGGATTTTCGTTGCATGGTAATTTTTTGAATCTGTCTATCCTTGACAAATGAACTCTCTTATCACACACTTTAAAATATTTACCTAGTAACAAAATGCTTTGTTTTTGAGTGGAAAGCCACCTTCAGTTTGCTAATTTCTATGCATCCTCAGTTTCTGTGACTCAGAATTCCCATTTGGCCTTTACCTGATCTGATCTGATTTTCTCACTTTCACCACAGACCATTGTGTGCAGCCTGCCTTTTCAGTCAGGGTTAGTTAACAGCCCGTCCATGAGATCTGGGCACTGAAGGTTCCTTTGTCATGGCAAGCAATGCCAATTTAACTATAAAACCAGAGAATATTTTTTTTTTTTCTGCCACTATTTGAAAACTCAAACTTTTAGTATTTGAAACAGAAATTTAGTGCAAATAAGCCTGAGAGTTAGGTCTAAAAGGCCTACTTTCCCATTTCAGCTAAAATTCATTTATGTACTGAATGCTCCAAGAGTCCTCAATCTGATCTGCTTGTTCAGATGGTGTGACAGTTGTCAGTAAATAACACAGAGAGCCTTACTGATTACAGTCTACAAACCCTCTGTTGTCAGAGGATGCTGTGATTGGTTGGTTGCAGACAGCATGCAAAAGAGAACCCTAAAGATGGTAATGGCATTTGTGGCCAGGTGTGTGGAATTATTTCTAAAAAGAAAAATAGTCCAGGAAAAATGCATAGGTGCTATAAATGCAAAAATAGCAACAGCAATCGAGAGGTGTCAGGCAGATGGAAGGAAACCTTTAAACAGAAACAAGTTGTCTGTGGTGCTTTGGAGCTGGTAGATGGGTGCTTAAGGAGGAGCTAATGTCAAACCAGAGACTTAAGAAAATTAATTCAATAAACGTAGCTTAAATTCAAGCATGTACTTCTAAGTGTGTGTCGATGTTAAGGCTTTGAACCTTGCTATTTTGGGCTTCACAGAGTTCCATCTTGCAGTGAGTCTTGAATTCATAATGTGAGAATTTTTGCACCTCTATGTAATTAATCAAATAAGGCCTGAGTTTCCTATTACTGATTGAGCTTAAGGTGATAAATGGTGACATTTTCATTAATCCACTTAATCACAGCCTTTATTGTCTAAGTGTGAAGCAAGGGAACAAAAGATAAACAACCCAAAGATTTATCAGACTTTCTGTGTCTGAGTGGCATCTATCAACAGCTAAAAATGTCAGTCACCTTGTACAGTAAGGCAGGGTGTACTCTAAGTTTTATGAGGTCCAAAAAGAAAACTGTCTTACTTCAGCAGGGACTCCTCATGATAAGGCACCCACTTAATGGTTTTGCTGCTAAGTGTAAAGACAGATGACACAACTGCAGTCACAGTGTTTTTTTTCTCTTGTATTATTGCAGAAAACGGATTTAGAAGTTCCACAGACCATTAGAATTTGTGATATTTGTGATTCCATCTTCAGGCACTGAAAGCCTCACAGTTTTAGTAGTACTGATCTGTAAGGAGCCAGCCTCCTGTAACAGAATAATTCCAAAAGTGCTATGAATGAGATCAAGATATTAACATCAGTTTGCTAAACCTTGTGATGCTTAAATGTCTTTGAGTGTGTGTACTTGTTAAGGCTTGTTTGGGTTTTTGTTTTGTTTTTATTTTGTTTTGTTTCGGTTGGTTGGTTTTTTTGTGGACCATGTGTGCTGTGATACCTCCTGAAGGAGGTTTATTCTTGTCATTGGAAGTGCTGAATCTCTTTTATTCTATGTGACTCTCTGTGCAAATTGTCTGAAGTGTATCTATTAGAGCTTGTCAAAAGATTGGGCCTCTATTTAGTCAAATTGGCCAATGGGATCCATATGTTTGAGGTATGTGTATGCATATACATGTGCATTTACGCATACAGAATAGATTTGGATTCATTTTACCTCTTTTGGAAACCAGATTTCCAGCCTAAAACTCAAGTCTTTAAGTTGTTCCTCAGGCTGAGAGAACTCAAGAGGGATATGAATGATGGGAAGGTGCTTAGAGATGGCCACCATAGCTTCATAAAGGGCAAATCATGCCTGAGTAATCCAGCAGCCTTCTATGATGGAATAGCTGTGTTAGCGAATAAGAGAAGTGCAACTGATGTCATCTGACTTTACTTCTTGTATGGTCCTATACGACATCCTTGTTGCTAAATTGGAGAGATTAGACTTTGGTGGACAGACTATTTGACGGATAAGGAATTGGCTGGATGGCTGCATCCAAAGAGTTGCAGTCAGTGGCTTAGTGTCCAAAAGGAGAGCAGTGCCAAGTGTCCTTCAGGGGATTGGTACTGTTCAATTATTTTTATTAATGGCATTGACAGTGGCATCCATTGCACATTCGGCAAGTCTGCGTATGACGTGTCTAAGGAATAGGTGCCATCCAGAGGGACATTGAGAGGCTTGAGGAGTGAGCCCATGTGACCTTCATGAAGTTCAACAAGGCCAAGTGCAAGGTCCTGCACCTCAGTTGAGACAATCACCAATACCAGTATACTGGAGAAAGGATTGATTGAGAACAGCCCTATGGAAAAGGACTTGGGGATACTGGTAGATGAAAAATTACATATGAGCTGGCAGTGTGTGCTTGCAGCCCACAGAGACAAGTGTGCCCTGGGCTACATCAAAAGAATTGTGGGTAGCAGATGGAGGGAGGTGATTCTGCTACTATACTCCTCTTTGATGAGACCCCATCTACAGTGCCGTATCCAGCTCTGGGCCACTGTAAGAAAGACATAGATGTGTTGGAATGGGTCCAGACAAGGATCAGAAAAATGACCAGAGGGGTGGAGCACTTCTCCTATGAAGAGAAAGTTGGGGTTGTTCGGCATGGAGAAGAGAAGACTCCTGGAAACATTAAGACATTAATCTTTTTTTACTGGAGCCTGTAGCAACTGGGCAAGAAGTAGTGTTTTTAAACTGAAAGATAGTAGGTTTAGACTAGATATTAGGGCCCTGGGCCACCTGATCTAGTAGAGGATGCCCTTGCTTACTGCAAAGGGGGTTGGATTAGATGACCTTTGGAGCTCTCTTCCAACCCAGACCATTCTAGATTCTAAATTCTTTACTATGAGCATGAGACACTAGAATAAGTTGCCCAGAGAAGCTGTGGATGTTCCATCCCTGGAAGTGTTCAAGGACAGCTTGAATGGGGCTTGGAGCAATGTGATATAGTGGAAGATATCCCTGCCCATGACAAGAGAGCTGGAATTAAATGATCTATTCTAACCCAACTGTCCTGGTTTAACAGAGCTCTCACAAGCCCCTCTTCTGCCACACAGGTGGGAGAGAAAGTAACACAGCAAACACAGTTTGAGATATTGAATATCAGCAGCAGATTCAACTCCACCCATGACACCAAAGCATGCTGTGTTTTCAAGTGTTTTCTAGAGGATCAGACAACAGGTTTGTTTCCTTAATTTAATCACTTTTCTAGGAATCTTTCTGAGTTTTTTATCACTGCCAAATGTCTTTTGAAGTAGTATTTTCCGTTTGCCACTGCCAAGATGATACCTTTTACAGGACTGTGCTTACTAACAGAAGTTCCTGAATACATTGAAATAACTGAGAAATGTTCTTGTGATGAAATGTAGTTTGTGTACAATATTTAGAGCAGCAATCTAATATTTCAGTTTTGAGGCAAGAAAACAAAAAGTATGACAAATCCTTTCATTATGCAGACTCAATAGAAAGCAAGCAAAATACATAAATAAAAAATAGTGGCAGAACTCTCCTTCAAACAAAGCCAACAACCCCCCTCTGCAAACAAACAAGGAAATCATCAAGAAAACATACTTTGGGAAGTCATGGACTGGAATTTCTGATCATGAGGAAGGGAAGTGATCTTTAACAGGGAAGTTGGGTTTTTTGACAACTTAGCTGAAACAAAAGGAACATACTGTTAACTATTTGCTTTTGGTGTAATTCATTGTCAACAGAAGCTACTTAAAAGAAACTGAACAACAAATTCAAGCAATAAGGTCAATGGTTGCTTCCAAGGAGGCCAAATTGCTCAGCTTTTAGCAGCATTATTTTTGACTGCTTTTTACTGTTAGCCTAGAGTTCGAATTGCTGGGTTCATGACACATTTCTACAACTTTCTTCTTCTGAAAACACAGGCTGTTCTTGATAGACATAAGGAACCTCCTTGCTAGGCTCAGTAGGGTGGAAGGAAGTTGTCCAGACATGTTTTCTCTTAGTGAACTGTTCTCAGTCACAAATACTATGAGTTGTCTTTCACCCAGCTGGTTCAAGAAAGGGACAGGTACACATGAATAGCAATATCCCATGCATTTTTGTGATGGAAATTTCAGATCAGCATTCTGACTTTTAGCTTAATTAACATATACCCTGTCAGTCTTTTATTAGGAATCCTTTATAGGTTGTAATTCTAGACTTACTTGCAAAGAAATTTGTTTCTTTTTAAACATATTAATAATCTTCACATGTCTTACTCTGTTGTTGTTGTTGGGTGTCTACTGTGCATTAGGATTGTTCATCATCTGTGTGTCACTTTACAGTGATTAACAGTGAATTATTTTCTCCTTTTCAAGGCCAGTGTACTGTAAACAAAATAGAGTCTCCCTAAGAGTTCTGTCAGTGAATTTAGTGGGGTCATAACCCAGTGTATCACACAATGCCTCAGACTGCACGGAAATGTGGATTGTTTTAAATGTAAGTTTTGATTGCAAGGCTTCTAAATAATTTTAAGTATTTTCCATTGTGGTCAGTTTTACCCTTCCCAGACCACAGATCACATCTGCAAAAATGAGTCAAGGATTTATTTTAATTTTTTTAATGAACCTTTAAACTCAATTAACATGAAGTATAGTGCCAATGACACAGAAACATTTTATGTTAGTACACCATTAGTTCCATATAAACTTCACTAGCTAGGAGGTTGCTTCCAGCTCCATGGAAATTGGAACTGGCTGTCTGTAGATGGCTTTCATAGTAGCTGTAGAAACATAACTTCACAAAGAGGAGAAGAAAAATTAATAAACCTGAGAAAAAGTACTTATATATTCATTTAAGGGATGAGGGAAGGGTAAAAATGAGTGACAGGATTAATTATGTATGTTTACAAGATACTTGAAATGTAGCCTACAGTGAATGCATAAGAAAATACTGTAATGCAGCAATGCCATAATGTAATGCATAAGAATATACTATGTGTCTGGAGCAGTGATTAGGTTTTTACTGCTGGAGCAGTGTCACATTTATTTGACTTTACAGACTACTTAGTTACCTAGTATACATGTATGTATGTACTTTATTATGAGTGACTAGTGGACTACATTACAGATACTGCAAATACAATTGGTTTGAGTATTTCATAGAAAGCTTCCAGACCATGTTCACATTTTTAAATTTCAGTTTAAAATTTTTATTGTATCCAACATGGGAAGCTGTTTTATTTGAGTTAGCATATACCACATCTGGTGTACCCATCGTAAGAAGGACACAGAGCTGTTGGAGCAAATCCACAGGAAGGCCACAGAGATGATCCTAGGGCTGGAGCATCTCTGCTATGAGGATAGGATTGGGGGTGGGAGGAGATAAGAGAAGACTTCAGGGGCACCTTAGAGTTGCCTTGCAATACCTGAAGGGATCCTACAGGAAGGCTGGAGAGGGACTTTTCATAAGGGTGTCTAGCAACTGGACAAGGGGGAATGGTTTTCAGCTCAGGGAGAGTAGGTTTAGGCATGGGTTTTAGTAAGAGGTTCCATCAGTATGAGGGTCCTGAGACTCTAGAATAGGTTGCTCAGGGTGGTTGTGGATGACTCCTCCTTCCTGGGGGGTGTTCAAGGCCAGGTTGGATGAGTCCTTGAACAGCTGAGTGTAGTTGAAAGGCAAGGTTGGAGTAGAAGATTGCTAAGGTCCCTTCCTACATAAGTCATTCTATGATTCCATTATTCTGTGAACTGCTTCTTACTGCAAAAAAATACATATTCCAGAAAGCTTTAGTGCTATATACTTTCTGTATTGTTAAAGCAAGTAATTAGTATTAAAGTTAGAAATTAAATCAATTGCTGTCCTTTCTGAGGAAGCAAAAAGCCGTGACCTACAGATCCTGAGCTGGATTCCATTCTAAATGCATGTTCTATTATACTGATCTTTCCTTTTCTTCATCTGTGGATTTCATAGAATGGTTTAGGTTGGAAGGGACCGCAAAGATGATCCAGTCCCAACCCCCTGCCATAGGCAGGGACACCTCCCACTAGAACAGGGTGCTCAAAGGCTTCATCCAACCTGGCTTCAAACACCTCCAGGGAGGGAGCAGCCACAACATCCCTGGGCAACCTGTTCCAGTGTCTTACCACCCTCACTGTAATGAACTTCCACCTAACATCCATTTAAATCTCCCCTCTGCCAGTTTAAACCCATTACCCCTCATCCTGTCATTACAAGAACTTGTGAATAGTCCCTCCCCAGCCCTCCTGTAGGCTCCCTTCAGATATTGGAAGGCACTGTAAGATCTCCTTGAAGCCTTCTCTTCTTCCGGCTGAAGAGCCCCAACTCTTGTAGCCTGTCCTCTGATCACCTTCACGGCCCTCCTCTGGACTCACTCCAACACTTCCATGTCCTTCTTGTGTTATGTGTCCAGAACTGCACACAGTATTCCAGGTGAGGTCTGACAAGAGCAGAATAAAGAGGTAGAATCACCTCCCTTGCCCTGCTGGTAATGCTTCTCTTAATGCAGCCCAGCACACAGTTGCTGTCTGAGCCGCGTGTGCACACTGCCAGCTCATGTTGAGCTTTTCATCCACCCAGACCCCCAGGTCCTTTTCCTCAGGGCTGCTCTCCAGCCATTTGCCACCCAGCCTGTATTCGTGCTTGGCAATGCAGTGAACCAGGTGCAGGACCTTACACTTGGCCTTGTTGAATTTCATGAGGTTAGCCTGGGCCCACCTCTCCAGCCTGTTCAGATCCCTCTGGGTGGGTCCCTGCCCTCTAGCAAGTTGACTGTGCCACACAACTTGCTGAAGGTGTACTTGAATTCTCTGTCCATGTTGCTGACAAAGATGTTCAACAGCACTGGTCCCAGCATTGACCCCTGAGGGACACCACTTGTCACTTTTCTCCAGGTGGATATCAGTGCCCTTGATCACCACTCTCTGCATGCGACCATGCAGCCAATTCCTTATCCAGCAGTGCTCCACCCATCAAGTCTCTGTTTTTCCAGTTTAGTGACCAGGATGTCATGTGGAACAGAGTCAAATGCCTTAGGTGCAGGTAGATGACATCAGTTGCCATTCCCTTGTGCACTGTTGCTGTGACTTCATGATAAAAAGCCACCAAATTTGTTCATTTTATGTGAACATTTATTTTTTTTTTTTTCCCCTGCTTGAATACTCTCTGTCTCCTGCACCTAAATGACACAGGCAAATACAACACATAACAAGCTGTTGTTAGATTACTCAGGACTTTGGTCCTTTTGCTCTATAAAACAAAGGTAAGGCCTAAAGACATGCATGAATTCATCCTCTTTTATTATTCAAGTATTCTAAAAAACAACATCAATAGCCTTGATTTCAAGATTTTTCTGTTAGACTAAATAACATACAGCGTTGTCATCCCAATACCGAAGCATATTTGGGTGACCTTTGTTTCCCTAAGACACAAGATCTTAAGACTCTTCCTACTGTCAGAAACAATGTTTTTATCCCTTATGCCTTTAACTGTTTAACTGATCTGGAAATTGATCCCAGGAGATGCAGCATATTTCCCAAGATGCATGCATCCTCTATTATTTAAATCAGCATGAACTAAGACTTAGCATGCTAATAAAATGAAACCACATAAGTCTCACTTAGCACTTAATAAATATTAGTGGAGTAGAAGAGGAAACAGACTTCTTTCCAGCAGTGTAATTGCTTAGTTTTAACGCCAGCAATTCTTTCATTTCAATGCAAACGTTTTCAGAGAAAGTAGGACATCCAACAAAGAAAACATGGAATTTTTCATTTTGAATGAGATACAAAACCAAAAAGATACAAAAAAGTGTTTACTATTTTCAATTTTTATTTTCCAATTCCAGTTTATCTGAAAAAAGTGAACTTGTATGAGCACATGGAACTTGAAATAAAATGGTTGCAGTGGGTTGTTCTAAGTACACACTGATTTTAAAAAAGAGCAACCTAGTCCACTGGTACTCAAATACCATTTATTAACTAATTGTGGAAATAGAATCTTTAGCACGCTTGATAAATAACATTACTGGAAACATTTGAGGTTACATAATACTGTAAGGAATTTCTTGATGTTAACAACATGGTTGCAGTTCAACAGGGGCAGTGATAAGCCTCTGGTGAACACAGTATAGGTAATTTTGTTGAATCAGTAGTACAGACCAGTCAGTCTCACCTCTGTGCCTGGCAGGATCATGGAGCAGATCCTCCTGAAAGCTCTGCTAAGGCAAATGCAAAACAAAGAAGAGGTGATTGGAGGTAACTGGCATGACCTCACCAAAGCCAAATCATGCCTGATGAATTTTCTTGCTTTCTATGATGAAGTCACAGCAAAGGTGCACACCAACTAAATTATCAGATTAAAAAATCTTTCTAGAACAGTGGAAGGTGAAAAACTAGAAGACGGGGGAAGTGGACTTTTATGGTAGAAATTGGACTGGAAAAAAATCAATATTTGCTGGGAGAAGCTAGCATCAAAACCTTTCACCCAGCACTCAGCCAGCCCAGTGGAAAATACCAGCACCCCAATCCCAGAAATTTAAAAGAAATCTCTTATCATCTGAATTTTAATCCATGTGGTGGATTAAAGCACTTTCATTTTGAAGCTGACATGATGGCAACATGGCACTGAATATCAGCAGCAGATATAAAAATGCACGTAGTGATCATAAATGCATGTAAAAATGGAGCAATATGTAGAAGAGATGTATGCATCTATGTAGCTTTGCTTTAAAAAGAGTGTAGACTTTATTGGTGACCCTCCTCTTTTTTATATGATTTATGTTTTAATAGGCATTTTAATAAAGCTATTTGTTGTGATTATTAATAATATATTATGATTTTTAGTAATATTTTAT
>VWZI01002647.1:0-10565 GCA_013396835.1 Psilopogon haemacephalus
ATTTGGTTTCATTTTTGATAAATAATTCCAAGAATAATGCCAGAAATAGGGAATAAAATCAATCCAGGTAGGGCTGTTCATGATTTTTTTTCCAGCAAAGGCATATTCAGCTAAATTTTCCATATCCTTGGTTTCATTATTGATAAATAATTCCAAGAATAGTGCCAGAAATAAGGAATAAAATCAATCCAGGTAGTGTGTTCATAATATTTTCCAGTAAAACATATATTCAACTAAATTTTCCATATATTTGGTTTCATTTTTGATAAATAAATGCAATAATAATGCCAGAAATAAGGAATAAAATCAATCCAGGTAGTGTGTTCATAATATTTTCCAGTAAAACATATATTCAGCTAAGTTTTCCACATCTTTGGTTTCATTATTGACAAATAATTCCAATAATAGTGCCAGAAATAAGGAATAAAATCAATCCTGGTAGGCTGTTCATTTTTTTTTCCAACAAAGGCATATTCAGCTAAATTTTCCATATATTTGGTTTCATTATTGATAAATAAGTCCAAGAATAATGCCAGAAATAAGGAATAAAATCAATCCAGGTAGGCTGTTCATTTTTTTTTCCAGCAAAGGCACATTCAGCTAATTTTTCCATATCCTTGGTTCCAAGAATTGTGCCAGAAATAAGGAATAAAATTAGTCCAGTTAGGCTGTCCATGATTTTCTTCCAGTAAAGGTATATGAATCTAAATTTTCCAAACCCTTGCTTTTATGATTGAGAAAGAATTCCAAGAATTGTGCCAGAAATAAGGAATAAAAGCAATCCAGGTAGGGCTGTTCATGATTTTTTTTTCCAGCAAAGGTATATTCAGCTAAATTTTCCATATCCTTGGTTTCATTTTTGATAAATAATTCCAAGAATAGTGCCAGAATAAGGAATAAAATCAGTCCTGGTAGGCTGTTCATTTTTTTTTCCAGCAAAGGCATATTCAGCTAAGTTTTCCATATCCTTGGTTTCATTTTTGATAAATAATTCCAAGAATAGTGCCAGAATAAGGAATAAAATCAGTCCAGGTAGGCTGTTCATGATTTTTTTCCAGCAAAGGCATATTCAGCTAAGTTTTCCAAACACTTAGTTTTATTATTGACAACTAATTCCAGGAGTTATGCCAGAAATAAGGAATAAAATCAGTCCAGGTAGGGCTGTTCATGATTTCTTTTCCAGCAAAGGTATATTCAGCTAAATTTTCCATATATTTGGTTTCATTTTTGATAAATAATTCCAAGAATAATGCCAGAATAAGGAATAAAATCAGTCCAGGTAGGGCTGGTCATGACTTTTTCCAGCAAAGATATATTCAGCTGTGCTTTCTGAATCAGAAAAAGAGTGAATATATTTGGAAAATGCACACCCAGAAATGCTTTACTGTCTCAGAAAGACCTTTCCTCATGCCCTTCTCTAATGCATACATTCTCTGATGAATCTTTCTACTCTAATGGCAGTTTCAGCCACTCAGGAAGGTGTCAACCTGCACTGCCCAGGAGGGCAAAAGCTAAAGCCATGAGATTTAACGAGTCCAAGTGCCAGGGTTCTCCACTTTGGCCACAACAACCCCAGGCAGCACTACAGGCTGGGGACAGAGTGGCTGGAGAGCAGGCAGGCAGAGAGGGACCTGGGGGTGCTGCTTGGCTTTGTGTTTTCAGTTTACAGGCATGGAAGGGTGTCCATGAAGCCTCTGTGTGGTGACTCTGAGATTGAGTCCAGGTCTCTCTGGATGGCCATTTTTGATGGGAGAAGGTAACACAGATGCAAGTGTCCATTCAGAAAGAAAATGAATTGCATATTGTTTTTTTCGGTTGGTTTTTTTTTTTTTCCCCTTGAAAAGGTTTGAGCTTTTGTGGGTTTCCATTGTAGTCCTGTTTGAGGAGAGCTTCTCCTGCTGCCAGCTTCAGTAAATTTTTCACGGCTCTTTGGAGGAGGCAGTCCCAGAACCTCTGTCCTAAAACTGCCAAACCTGTATTTGCTGGCTGCTGGGGGAGGTTTTTCATTGTCAGTCTCAGTTGAGAGATCTGCCTTGAGGGTAAAGACTAGGCAAATATTTGTAGCTTATTTAGAAGTGGTGAGTTGTTCTTTCTTCCACTTTGGTCACGGAAGAACAAATTGCCTCTTTCCTTCTCTTCCCAAATTGCCTCTTTCCTTCTCTACCCAATTTCATAGAATCATAGAATGGTTTAGGTTGGAAGAGACCTCAAAGATCAGCCAGTTCCAACCCCCCTGTGCCATAGGCAGGGACACCTCCCACTAGATCAGGACACTCAAGGCCTCATCCAGCCTGGCCTTGAACACCTCCAGGGAGGGAGCAGCCACAACCTCTCTGGGCAACCTGTGCCAGTGTCTCACCACCCTCACTGTGAAGAACTTCCTCCTAACATCTTGTTCAAATCTCCCCTCTGCCAGTTTGAACCCATTCTCCCTCGTCCTGTCATTGCAATACCTTGTGAACAGTCCCTCCCCAACCTTCCTGTAGACCCCTTCAGATACTGGAAGGTTGCTATAAGGTCTCCTGGAAGCCTTCTCATCTCCAGGCTGAAAAGCCCCAACTCCCTCAGCCTGTCCTCATAGCAGAGCTGCTCCAGCCCTCTGATCATCTTTGTGGCCCTCCTCTGGAGTCTCTCCAGCAGTTCCATGTCCTTCCTGTGCTGGGGGCTCCAGAACTGCATTTCTCTTCTTGTCTAGCTGGAGATTTGCCTTTCTCCCAAGCTCATTTACACAAAAACATCTAAAAGGGCAGAAAGGATCAGGAATATTTTGACACTTGACTATTACAAGAAGCACTATTTCATCAAATCTAGCATGCTGGTTTGCTTCCCTTCATCACAGGATCACAGGATGTCAGGGGTTGGAAGGGACCTAAGGAGATCATCAAGTCCAATCCCCCTGCCAGAGCAGGACCAGACAATCTAGCTCAGGTCACACAGGAACACATCCAGACAGATTGACCAGGGAGGTTGTGGCTGCTCCCTCCCTGGAGGTGTTCAAGGCCAGGCTGGATGAGGTCTTGAGCATCCTGATCTAGTGGGAGGTGTCCCTGCCTATGGCAGGGAGTTGGAACTGGATGATCTTTGAGGTCTCTTCCAACCTAAACCATTCTATGATTCTGTGATTCTGTGACTTGAAAGGCTCTAGAGGAGACTCCACAACCTCTCTGGGAAGCCTGTTCCAGTGCCCTGGGACCCTTAGAGTAAACACCCTTGTGTTGAGGTGAAACCTCCTGTGCTGCTTTTGAATCCTTCAGAAACGTCCATGCCACAGAAGCACAGAACTAAACAGGTTGGAAAAGACCTCTAGGATCATCGAGTCCAACCTATCAACTAACACCTTCTAATTAACTAAACCATGGCACTGAGTGCCTCATGCAGCCTCCTTTTAAACACCTCCAGGGATGGTGACTCCACCACCTCCATGAGCAGCCCATTCCAATGCCAATCACTCTTGCACTTCTTCCTAACATCCAGCCTGAACCTGCCCTGCTGAAGTTTGAGGCTGTGTCCCCTTGTTCTGTTGCTGGTTGCCTGGCACAAGAGATCAACCCCATCTGGCTACAACCTCCCTTTAGGTAGTTGTAGACAGCAATGAGGTCTGCCCTGAGCCTCCTCTTCTCCAGGCTGCACACCCCCAGCTCCCTCAGCCTCTCCTCACAGGGCTGTGCTCCAGGACCCTTCCCTTCTCTAGACACCTTCTTGCACCTCAACATCTTTCTTAAATTGAGGGGCCCAGAACTGGACACAGCACTCACTGCGTGGCTTAACCAGTACTGACCACAGAGACAGAAGATCTGTACTGCAACCCTCTCACCAGCCTTGTCCTTTCAGTGACCTCCCTGAGACACAGCATGCAGAAAATGTGCAACCCAAGAACATCTGTTAGAAGAGGCCAGGAAATTTGCTTCCTTCTGCTTTCCTAAGGATTGTCCAAGCTGCCCAGAAACTTCTCCCCTGGCAAAAATGCAGAGAAGGAACAGCTGTGTGCTTCAGTGCCAGAGCTGCTGCTCTTCCTAGATGAGTGCACAAGAAAAGATAAGGAGGATAGCTCCTTTTTTTTTTTTTTTTTTTCAGCTCTCTGCAGCTTCACAGAAGTTAGTAACCCCCATCTGACCCATAATTGTTCTCTGAATGGTAGAATTGTTTTGGTGGGAAGAGGCCTTTAAGGATCATCAGGTCCTAATTATTAACATAGAGCTCCCTACTCACCGCCAAATCATCTCCCTCAGCATCACATCTGCATGGATTTTGAATACCTCCCGGGATGGTGACTGAAAACCTTCCCGAGGTAGCCTGCTCCAAGGCTTAACAACTAATTCAGGGAAGAGATTCTGAGATTTTGTGCTGCACAACCTCTCTGGGCAACCTGTGCCAGTGTCTCACCACCCTCACTCTAAAGAACTTCCTCCTAACATACATTTTAAATCTCTGCCACTTTAAACCCATTCCTCCTCATCCTGGCATTACAAGACCTTGTGAATAGTCCCTCCCCAGTCTTCCTGTAGGCTCCTTTCAGATGCTGAAAGGCCACTCTGAGGTCTCCTCAAAGCCTTCTCTTCTCTGGGCTGTCCTCAGAACAGAGCTGCTGCAGCCCTCTCAGCTGTATCTTGGTGGCCTCCTCTGCACTGGCTACAACACTTGCATGTGCTGCTTGTGCTGGGGGCTCCAGAACTGCAGACAGTGCTGCAGGTGGGGTGTGAGGAGAGCAGAGCCAAGGGGCAGAATCCTCTCCCTTGCCCTGCTGCCCACAGCTGCTCTTGCTGCAGCCCAGCACACAGTTGCTGTCTGGGCTGCACTCACACTGCAGCCTCATCTTCAGCTTTTCATCACCCCACACCCCCAGGTCCTGTTCCTCAGGGCTGCTCTCAGCCATTCCCCACCCAGCCTGCAGTTGTGCTTGGGATTGCACCCACCCAGCTGCAGGACCTTACACTTGACCTTGTTGAATGTCATGAGGTTGGCCTGGGCACAGCTCTCCAGCCTGTGCAGGTCCCTCTGGATGGATCCCTGCCCTCCAGCAAGTCTCCTGTGCCACACAGCTTGGTGCCAGCTGCACACTTGCTGAGGCTGCACTGATTCCTCTGCCCATGTTGAGCTTTTCATCTGCATCCAGTTTTCAAGCTGTGGTCTCAGCAGTGCTGAGTAGAGGGGCAGGATCCCTCCCCTTCTCCTGCTGGCCACTCCAGTCCTCATCCAGGCCAGGATGCTGTTGGCCTTCTTGACCACCTGGGCACACTGCTGGCTCAAGTTCAGGCAGCTGTCAACCAGCAGGGCTAAGTCCTTTTCCACCAGGAAGCTTTCCAGCTGCTCTGCCTCAAGCTTGTGTCCTGAAGACTTTATTCAAATGCAGGACTTCATTCAAATTCTTTTCATATTGGAAAAAGAAAAACAAAAATCAAATGGATGGATCCAAATCCACGAAAGGATTATCTCTGAGAACAAAAAAAAAATCTCAGTCCTTTATACAAATACCTTTCAATGCCTGTCATGGTGATTTCAAAACAGAGTTCAGGCTTAGAACTGAATTGGAGCTATGTCCTTTTTGCTATGTGTTGTTTCATAACAGAGCTCTACGTGGTGTATCCTGTTTTTACAATTCTGCTTTCTAAGCAGCATTTTTAAGAAATACTCTTTAAACCTATACAGAAACACAGAGTCAGAATCAGTCAGGGTTGGAAGGGAACACAAGGATCATCCAGTTCCAACCTCCCTGCCATGCCCAGGGACACCCTACCCTACATAAGGCTGCCCACAGATGCCCTAGATCAGATGCCCTAGATCATCCAGCCTGGTCTTAAACACCTCCAGGGATGTGGCCCCAACCACTCCCCTGGGCAACCCATTCCAGGCTCTCACCATGCTCATGCTCAAGAACTTCATCCTCACATCCAATCTGAATCTCCCCACCTCCAGCTTTGCTCCATTCCCCCTAGTCCTGTCACTATCTCAGAGCCTCAGAAGTCCCTCCACAGCTTTTCTGTAGGTCCCTTTCAGATACTGGAAGGCCACAAGCAGGTCACCTGGGAGCCTCCTCCAGACTGAACAGCCCCAAGTCCTTCAGTCTGTCCTCATAGCAGAGGTGCTGCAGCCCTCTGAGCATCCTCATGGCCCTTCTCTGGACACACTCCAGCATGTCCACATCCCTCTTGTCCCAGGGGCTCCAGAACTGGATGCAGTACTCCAGGTGGGGTCTCACCAGTGCAGACCAGAAAGGGAGGATCACTGCCTCTGCCCTGCAGACCACATTTCTCCTGGTGCAGCCCAGACTCTACTTGGCTTTCTGGGCTGCAGGTGCACACTGCTGCCTCATCTTGAGCTTCTCCTCCACCAGCACCCTCAAGTCCCTCTCCTCAGGGCTGCTCTCCAGCCACTCACTGCCCAGCATGGGTTTGTGCTTGGCATTGCCTCCACCCAGCTGCAGGACCTTGCACTTGGTCTTGTTGAACTTCATGAGTTTGGCTTGTGCCCACCTCTGCAGCCTGTGCAGGTCCCTCTGGATGCCATCCCTGCCCTCCAGCTTGGCTGCTGCACCACACAGCTTGGGGTCATCAGCAAACTTGCTGAGGCTGCACTCAATGCCTTTATCCATGGCACCCACAAAGATGCCGAACAAGACTGGTCCCAGGACTGATCCCTGAGGAACTCTGCTTGTCACTGGCGTGCACTGGGACATGGACCCATTGACAGCCACTCTTTGGATGCAGTCATCAAGCCACTTCTTTATCCATCTGGTGCTCCTCCCATCAAATCCATGCTTCACCACTTTGGAGATCAGGATGTAGTGTGGGACATTGCTGTTTAAAACTTCTAATACTTGTCCTGGAGCATTACATCTGCTGGAGGTGGAAGATTGTTCTTTTCACTTCTCATTTGAGTTGCTAGATCTGTAATACAGTCCAGGCATGACATTTTAATCATCTGATAGTGAGTAAGATTTATTTTTTCATTAAAGCATTACTCATCAGCAAATTGGCTAAATCCTTTACTGACCTTTTGCTTTAATTTTTATATTTTTGGGGAGGAGATGAAAGAGTTGCAGTTCACTGCATCTGGTTCTGGTGCCCCTATTACAAGAGGGATGTGGACATGCTGGAGTGTGTCCAGAGAAGAGCTATGAGGATGCTGAAAGGGCTGCAGCACCTCTGCTGTGAGGACAGACTGAAAGAGTTGGGGCTGTGCAGGCTGGAGAAGAGGAGGCTCCCAGGTGACCTTCTTGTGGCCTTGCAGTATCTGAAGGGAGCCTACTGAAAAACTGGGGAGGGACTTTTGAGGGTATCAGGAAGTACCAGGACTCAGGGGAATGGAGCAAAGCTGGAGGTGGGGAGATTCAGATTGGATGTGAGGAGGAAGTTGTTCACCATGAACCCTGGAATAGGTTGGTCAGGGAGGTGTTTGGGGCCAGATCCCTAGCGGTGTTTGCAGCCAGGCTGGATGAGGCTGTGGGCAGCCTGATGTAGGGTAGGGTGTCCCTGTCTATGGCAGAGGGCTTGGAACTGGATGATCCTTGTGTTCCCTTCCAACCCTAACTGATTCCATGATTCTGAGGTTGGCCTTGATGATCTCAAAGGTCACTTCCAGCCTCAGCAGTTCTATGATTCGATGATTCTGTGATCATCCTGATCATCAACAGGATCTGATCATGATCAGATTCATCTGACCTTTACTCTGGATTAAACCTTCATTTCAAAGGTTGTGGGATGCTGCTTTCACTTCTCCTCCTCCTAAGGAGGAGTCTTAAGGGTGATGGCTGCAGCCCAGACTGATAAGAAAGCAGAAGCCTTTCCACAGAATTAATCTGTTCACGTTCCTGCTGTTGCAAAGCTGAGATGCTCCCATGTAGTGATGCTCTGAGCCAAGTGGGGGAGTTGAAATAGCTGCGTCCTGAAATAACCTGAGACCCCAGAGTTGCTGAGCCTTATCTTAACACTGGTAAGTCAGTCTGACAGTAGATTACTGATGTTAATTCTTCGAATTTCTACCCACAGTTAAAAGCACAGAGGATAATGAGTTCTGTCAGGCAGTGTTTTCATGAAGCTTCAGCTGAAAACTTCAGTGTGCTGGCAAGAGCAGTGAAGTCCATTTGAAGGCATCCCCCTCCCTCTGGGTTTTGTGATGAGAATCAAGTTGGTCTGAACTTTGTAAGAGTATGGACCTGATCTAGTGGGAGGTGTCCCTGCCTATGGCAGAGGGGGGTTGGAACTGGATGATTGTTGTTACAGGCTGGGGACAGAGTGGGTGGAGAGCAGCCAGGCAGAGAGGGACCTGGGCGTGCTGGTTGGCAGCTGAAAATGAGGCAGCAGTGTGCCCAGGTGGGCAGGAGAGCCAATGGCATCCTGGCCTGCATCAGGAACAGTGTGGAAAGCAGGACCAGAGTGATTATCCTTACCCTGTACTTGGCTCTGGTCAGGCCACACCTTGAGTGCTGTGTCCAGTTCTGGTCCCCTCAGTTCAAGAGAGATGTTGAGGTACTGGAAGATGTCCAAAGGAGGGCAGCAAGGCTGGTGAGGGGCCTGGAGCACAGCCCTGTGAGGAGAGGCTGAGGGAGCTGGGGGTGTGCAGCCTGCAGAAGAGGAGGCTCAGGGCAGACCTCATTGCTGTCTACAACTACCTGAAGGGAGGTTATGGCCAGGTGGGGTTGGTTTCTTCTCCCAGGCAACCAGCAACAGAATGAGGGGACACAGTCTCAAGTTGTGCCAGGGGAGGTATAGGTCGGATGTTAGGAGGAAGTTGTGGGCAGAGAGAGTGATTGGCATTGGAATGGGCTGCTCATGGAGGTGGTGGAGTCACCATCCCTGGAGGTGTTGAAGAAAAGTCTGGATGGAGCACTTAGTGCCATTGGCTATGGCTGGGTGCTAGGTTGGACTGGATGATCCTGGAGGTCTCTTTCAACCTGGCTGACTCTATGATTCTATCTGATTCTAACCCCCCATGTGGTGGTTGTTGTGTTCCATCTCTGCTTGTTTTGACCAGGAGATTGGCTTGAATTTTCCCTAAGTCTTTACAGCTCCCTAAGAAATTACATTGGCCTAATTAGAGCTGTAAAAGAGCTTCACCTGCCATCATTTCTTTTCTTCTTCCATGAGCAGGCTGAAATTTCTGCTAAGCTGGTCTCATAGAAGGTTTATCCTGCTGCTTGAAGGATTGCTTGCACTTTAGTCAGCGTGAACTCTCAAGGCAAACTGACACATTTCAGAGCAGCTGGAGAAGGTTTACTGCCTACACCTCTACTTAAAATGAAGCAGGCTGCTTTCCCAGGCAGTACACACTGAAGGTGTGGAGCACTTAGAATCATAGAATCAGTCAGGGTTGGAAGGGACCATAAGGATCATCTAGTTCCAACCCCCCTGCCATTCCCAGGGACACCCTACCCTAGATCAGGCTGCCCACAGCCTCATCCAGCCTGGCTGCAAACACCTCCAGGGATAGGGCCCCAACCACCCCCCTGGGCAACCCATTCCAGGCTCTCACCACTCTCATGCTCAACAACTTCCTCCTCACATCCAGTCTGAATCTCCCCACCTCCAGCTTTGCTCCATTCCCCCTAGTCCTGTCTCTACCTGATAGCCTAAACAGTCCCTCCCCAGCTTTTTTGTCGGTCCCCTTCAGATCCTGGAAGGCCACAAGAAGGTCACCTGGGAGCCTCCTCTTCTCTAAACTGCACAGCCCCAACTCTCTCACTCTGTCTCCACAGCAGAGGTGATGCAGTCCTCTGATCTCAGAAGTTCCTTCCAACCTAAGCCATTCTGTGATTACTGAGATCTGACAGCATTGTCAGTCTGGAAGGGAACCCAAGGAACATTCAGTTCCACCACCCTTGCCATGGCAGGGACGCCTCACACTAGATCGGGTTGGCCACAGCCTCATCCAGCCCAGCCTTAAAAATCTCCAGGGATGAGGCTTCCACCATCTCCATGGGCAACCTGTTCCAGGGTCTCACCATCCTCATGCTGAAGAACTTCTTCCTAACATCCAGTCTGAATCTACCCATTTCTAGCCTTGTTTCATTCCCCCTAGTCCTGTCACTACCTGAGAGCCTAAAAAATCCCTACCCAGCTTTTTTGTAGGTCCCCTTCAGATACTGGAAGGCCACAAGAAGGTCACCTGGGAGCCTCCTCTTCTCCAAACGTAACAACCCCAACTCTCTCACTCTGTCTCCATAGCAGAGGTGCTGCAGCCCTCTGATCTCAGAAGTTCCTTCCAACCTGAGCCATTCTGTGATTACTGAGATCTGGCAATGACTTATCTGAACTGATTAGGAGTCCAGAGTGAATTATCCTATGGGTTCAAGGTCTCAAAGATCAGTGATTCAGAATACACTCAGATGAGAATCACAGAATCATAGAATCAGTCAGGGCTGGAAGGGACCACAAGGATCCCTCTGAGCATCCTCATAGCCCTTCTCTGGACACACTCCAGCATGTCCACATCCCTCTTCTCCCAGGGACTCCAGAACTGGATGCAGTACTCCAGGTGGGAAGCTGTATTTGACAGCCACCAGTATTAATAGCATCTTTTATGCAGGCTTCTGTTGGTACTCCCTGGAATGTGAAAAATTAAACTGGGTT
>VWZI01002648.1:0-29109 GCA_013396835.1 Psilopogon haemacephalus
CCTCCCCGAGTGCTGCCAGCCCTGCGCGACTGCTTCCCACCCTGAATGCCGCCAGCCCTTCCCAAGTGCTGCCCGCCCTCAGTACTGCCCACCCTCAGTACTGCCCACCCTATGTGCCTGCTGCCTGCTCTGAGTGCTGCCTGCCATCAGAGCTGCCCGCCCTGCCCTACCCAGCTGCTGCCCTCCCTGCCCGGCTGCTGCCAGCCCTTCTCACCGGCTGTGCCCAGCACTGCGGAAGCAGAGCCAGGGTGAGGCCGTGAGGGTGCTTGGTGGGGCTGGAGCAGCTCTGCTGCGAGCACAGGCTGAGGGAGTTGGGGGTGTGCAGCCTGCAGAGGAGAAGGCTCCAGAGGGACCTCAGAGCTGCCTGACACTGCCTGAAGGGATCCTGCAGGAAGGCTGCAGAGGGAATGAGGGTGTCTGGAGACAGGCCAAGGGGGAATGGTTTGGAGCTGAGGCAGAGCAGGGTTAGAGTGGAGCTGAGAAAGAAGTTGTTGAGTGTGAGGGTGGTGAGAGTGTGGCACAGGCTGCGCAGGGAGGCTGCCCAGGGGTGTTCAAGGCCAGGCTGAATGAGGCCTTGAGCAGCTGAGTCTAATTGAGAGGTGTCTCTGGGCATGGCAGGGGGTTGGAGGGGATGAGCTCTGAGGTCCCTCCCAACCTGAGCCATTCTTGGATTCCCTGATGCTGTCCCTGTCACTGGCAATAGTGAGGGTCTGATGCCACGAGGAGGTTGATGAACACACTGTTCATGATGCTCAAGGCTTGGCTGGATGAGGCCTCCCAAGTAGACTCAGCTGCTGAAGGCCTCTCTGGAAACATTCCGGTCAGGTTGGAGATGTTCCTGTGTGACTTCCTCCAGGAGACCCTGCCTTGGCAGGGGGTTGGACTGGACAATCCCCAGAGATCCCTCCCAAGCCCACCACTCTGTGATTGCACAGATCTCTCTAGCTCACCCTTTCCCAACCCACTGAAGGTGTTCCTAGAACCAGAAGCCATCCCCAGGACGTTTTTCACTCTGCCATCACATCAGCTCTGGTTTCTGCTCTCTTCCAGCTGCTCTTGTGCACCAGGCTGGACAGGCCCAGAGTGCAGTGAGGATGTGAACGAGTGTGAGTCTGAGCCGTGCCTGAACGGAGCCACCTGCTACGAGTCTGTCAAGCAGGGACAGTTTGTGTGCATCTGTCCCCCCTTCTACACCGGAGCCTTCTGCCAGCTGCGCTTCAGT
This sequence comes from Psilopogon haemacephalus, assembly GCA_013396835.1. Lineage (NCBI taxonomy): Eukaryota > Metazoa > Chordata > Aves > Piciformes > Megalaimidae > Psilopogon > Psilopogon haemacephalus. Next base: position 1,223 of record VWZI01002648.1, read on the forward strand.
CCCTGTGAGCTGCCTCACAACCCCTGCAGGAACAACTCCACCTGCCTGGCACAGGCTGATGGCAACCCAGTGTGCATCTGCAGAGCAGGTGAGAGCTCTGTGACCACAAAGCAGGAGCTGTGTGAGCCCCTGGCCTCAGCACTGGGGAGGCTGCAGCTTGAGTGCTGGGTTCAGTTTTGGGCCCTCACTCCCAGAAGGACATTGAGGGGCTGGAGCAGGTGCAGAGAAGGGCACAAAGGTGGGGAAGGGTCTGGAGAGCTGAGGAGGAGGGGGAAGCAGCTGAGGGAGCTGGGGTTCACAGCATCACAGAATGTTAGGGGTTGGAAGGGACCTCTGAGATCATCCAGTCCAACCCCCCCTGCCAGAGCAGGGGCACCCAGGGCAGGGCATCCAGGAACACATCCAAGAGAGTTTCAAATTCTCCAGAGTAGGAGACTCCACAGCCTCTCTGGGCAGCCTGCTTCAGCACCCTCACACTGACAAAGTTCTCCCTCCTGTTCCTTGGCATCTCCTCTGCCCCAGCTTGCCCCCAGTGCTTCTTGTCCTGTTCTTGGCTATCCCTAAGCAGAGCCTGGCTCCAGCCCTGCACATCTTGATCACAGCACTGAGGGCAGTCCTCAGGCTTCTCTGCTCCAAGCAGCCTCAGCTCCCTCAGCCTGGCCTCACAGGAGCTGTTCCACTGCCTGCAGCAGCTTTGGGGCTCTGGGCTGGACTCTCTCCAGCAGTTTCAGCTCCAGAGCAGAAGGCTGATTAGCCTGGAGAACAGGAGGCTGAGGGGAGCACCTTTGGCTTTGGGAGGTTGGAGCCAGGTGGGGGCTGTGCAGTAGAGGTCCCTCATGTGTATATCCTTGCTTCAGGATTTGAAGGGACTCACTGTGAAGTCAACAGTGATGAGTGCATCTCCCACCCATGCCAGAACGAAGGTATCTGTGTGGATGGGGTTAACCATTTCAGGTAAGGAAGATGGTTTGAGCAACAGGCAGTCAGTACCATCAAGGATGGTTCTCAGCTGGATGTTTGTGGTCCCTCAGTGCCCTAATCTGCCCTTGCTTCATTCCATCAGTGTTGCACAAAGAGCTGTAAGGCTGGAGGGCACCAGTCTGGCAGAGCTGTGCCTAGAGAAAGGAGCCCCTGCACAACCTCCTGAGTGAGCTGGGCTGAGAACCAGCTGAGGGAGGCATCTCAGAGGGCCATGGTCAGGGGGGCAAGCTCTAGTGGTGTTCCCCAGCAGTCAGGATGGGTCTAGTCTTGCTGAACATCTTCATCACCCACCTGGATGAAGGCACAGAGTGGTCCCTCAGGCAGAATGCTGATGGCACAGCACTGGGAGCAGTGGCTGGCACCCATCAGGCTGTGCTGCCATCAACTGACACCTGGCCAGGCTGGAGAGCTGGGCAGAGGGAACCTCATGAAGCTCCCCAGGGGAAAGAGAGGGTCCTGCACTTAATTCACCCCCCTCAGTCTACCCCATGTATCCCCTACTGATAGCTAACCCAGTGGCAGCTCTGCCATCTTCTTTGTCCCAGGTGCACCTGCCAGCATGGCTTCACTGGGACACTCTGTGAGGTGGAGATCAATGAGTGCTTGTCCAGACCCTGTAGGAACAATGGGACTTGCCTGGATCTCATAAACAGGTTGGTTCCTGGGTCAGGGAAAGGACTTCCCTGACGTCCTTACCTCTGTGGTCTGCCTGTAGCCTAGAGGGCAGTGACAGCTTCAGGGTACATCAAGGATGCAGTGGTAAAACAAATCAGCAGGGACCACTGATTGGTCCAGGCTGGCTTCTTGTGTGACACAGAGGACAACAGGAGAATGGTCTTCAGCACTTCATTTCCCCTTTCTTACCTTTTTACCCCTTTATTTGCAATGAGTCATGGAATTGTTTCAGTTGGCAAAGCCCTTCCAGCTTCTCCAGCCCAGCCCTTCACTCTGCCAGGCTGGGGCTAAGCCACGGCCCTCAGCGCCACAGCTTTGCCTCTGGGAAACACCTCCAGGGGGTGGGGATTCAGCCACCTCCCTGGGCCGCCTGTGCCAGGCTGTGAGAACCCTTTCAGGCAAGAAGCTTCTTCTGATAGCCAAACTAATGCTGCCCTGGTGCAATTCCAGGCCATTTCTATTGATCTGTCCCCTGAGAGCAGGCAGCAGAGCCCAAGCCCAGCTCACTGCAGCCTCCTCTCAGGGAGCTGCAGAGAGCAATGAGCTCTGCCCTCAGCCTCCTCTGCTCCACACTGCACACCCCCAGCTCCCTCACCTGCTCCTCCCCAGCCCTCTTCTCCAGACCCCTCTCTAGCTCTGTTATCCTTCTCTAGACCCCTGCAGCCCCTCCCTGTCCTTGCAGCCAGCCTATCTCCTGTGCTGAGGAGATGATGAGTGCTGCTCAGGGACACCAGGCTGGCATCAGCACCTGCACACATCATCACAGTCTTGGCACAGGTCCTGTTGTGTCCTGCTGCCTGATCTGGCTGTCCCCTTCCTGAAGGTTCATCTGCAGCTGTGCACCTGGCTACTACGGGTCCCTGTGTGAGATGGATGTCAACGAGTGTGAGGCAGTGCCCTGCTTGCATGGAGGGAGCTGCATCAACAGGCTGGGAGGCTATGGGTGTCTGTGTGTCCCTGGATTCACAGGTATGCTCCTCTCTGCATGCTGCAGAATGTTCTGCCCTAGGTTTTAAGTGGATGATCATCCACAGGTCAAGGGGGGTGGTTTGATGCTGAGGCAGAGCAGAGTTAGAGTGGAGCTGAGGAAGAAGTTCTGCAGTGTGAGGGTGGTGAGAGTGTGGCACAGGCTGCCCAGAGAGGCTGTGACCTGGGGGTGTTCCAGGCCAGGCTACATGAGGCCTGGAGCAGCTGAGTCTAGCTGAGAGTGGCACTGCCATCTGCTTCTGTCCTCCAACTGCAGACTCTTGATGCACGTTGCCATTTACCAACCTTCCAGCTCGAGCTACCCAGGCAAATTTCAGTCTTGAATCAGAGTGTTTTGCGTCAGAAGGGACTTCCTGAGGTTTTTTTGCCCAACCTCTTGCTCAAATCAGGGTTAGTGATATGTCTGGACTAGGCTTTGACCCTGCTGAGTCTGGGAACCTTCCAAGGAGAGTCAGGATCTCATTTGTGATGGACGCTGGAACTGTACTGGGAATAATCTGTTATTAATACTTTTTGAACAGCATCTAGCAAGGGTTGGGCTGGAAGAGACCTTAGCTTGGAATCCCAAACTGATTAGCTTAGCTCTGAACTTCAGCTCCTCTTCTGGCTTCACTGTAAAGTGATCATCTGCCAGCTGGGCTGTCTTCAGGAGTGAGCTCTTGCACCCTCTGCTGTGCTTCCCTTCACCCAGGTGCCAGGTGTGAGGTCAATATAGACGAGTGCCTGTCGGGCCCCTGCCTCAACGGCGCCAGCTGCATCGATGCCATCGGTGCCTACAGGTGTCACTGCAGGAGGGGTTTTGGTGGAGCAAACTGTGAGACCAACATCAACGACTGCTGGCCAGATCCCTGCCTCCACGGAAGGTGACTGTCACTGTTTAACTCTTAGTATCTCCAACAAGGACACAGAGCTGCTGGAGAGAGGCCAGAGGAGGCCACAAAGATGCTCCAAGGGCTGGAGCAGCTCTGCTGTGAGCACAGGCTGAGGGAGCTGGGGGTGTGCAGCCTGCAGAGGAGAAGGCTCCAGGGGGACCTCAGAGCTGCCTGCCAGTGCCTGAAGGGATCCTGCAGGAAGGCTGCAGAGGGAATGAGGGTGTCTGGAGACAGGCCAAGGGGGAATGGTTTGGAGCTGAGGCAGAGCAGGGTTAGAGTGGAGCTGAGGAAAAAGTTGTTGAGTGTGAGGGTGGTGAGAGTCTGGGTCAGGCTGCCCAGGGAGGCTGTGGCTGCCTCCTGCCCGGGGGTATTCAAGTCTAGGCTGGATGAGGCCTTGAGCAGCTGAGTCTAATTGAGAGGTGTCCCTGGGCATGGCAGGAGGCTGGAGGGGATGAGCTCTGAGGTCCCTCCTAACCTGAGCTGTTCTTGAATTCCATGATGCTGGCCTGTCACTGGCAATAGTGAGGGTCTGATGCCATGAGGAGGTTGATGAACACACTGTTCATGATGCTCTTCCCCACAGAAGAGTCCAAATGCACTCAGAGGTGACAGCTGTGGCCAGCTCAAGCTGGTGTTCCATGATCTCAGGCTCTCCTTCACTGTGGCTCATTAGCATAAAGCAGTTTTCAGTACATGTGCCATGAACTGAAGGATAACATAAGAAAAACCTCAGCTTGAGCTGGTTCATGGCTCAAAAGATGGCTTTTCATGTGACACTATGCATACACCAAAGACATTTTTCTTCCTCTCCAACCTAATCCTCCCCTGGCACAATTTCAGGCCAGTTCCTCTCCTTCTCTCACCTGAGAGCAGGCAGCAGAGCCCAAGCCCAGCTGACTGCAGCCTCCTCTCAGGGAACTGCAGAGAGCAATGAGCTCTGCCCTCAAATCCACTTTTGATCCCTATTATGAAGGCTCATTAAGAGTGTCAGGGGCTTTCAGGGGGTGCCATCAGCCCTTGGAGATGCATAGGATGGTGCTGCTGGTGCTGAATCTGCAGTCAGATGGCTTCACCTCTTGTGTTCCAGCTGCACAGATCTGGTTGGTGGATACCTCTGCTCCTGTGAACCAGGATGGACCAGCTCCAGATGTGAGACAAATATAAATGTAAGTCATGGCATGATCCTAAAACCTGACCCATTTCCTTCTCACCTGAGAGCAGGCAGCAGAGCCCAAGCCCAGCTCACTGCAGCCTCCTCTCAGGGAGCTGCAGAGAGCAATGAGCTCTGCCCTCAGCCTCCTCTGCTCCACACTGCACACCCCCAGCTGTCTCAGCTGCTTCTCAGAAGAGGCTGGGAGAGTTGGGGCTGTTCAGCCTGGAGAAGAGAAGGTTCCATGGAGACCTTAGAGCAGCCTTCCAGTACCTGAAGGAGCTGCAGGAGAGCTGGAGAGAGACTTCTGACAGGGGCTGGGAGCGAGAGGATAAGGGACAATGGCTTTGAGCTGGTTTGAGGCCCTGAGCCAGCTGGGGAGTGGGAGGTGTCCCTGCCCATGGCAGGGGGTTGCAGCTGAATGATTTTTGGGGTGCCCTCCAACCTTAGCCAGGGATGTATGACAGAGCTGGGTGGCCAGAGTGTGGTTCTCCCTCTCCTCAGGAATGTGAATCTGCTCCCTGCATGAATGGAGGCTCTTGCCAAGATGTCCTCAACGCCTTCCTCTGCACCTGCCCAGGTGGCTACACTGGAAGGTTCTGTGAGGTTGATGTTGATGTCTGCAACCAGCCCCTGAGCACAGCTCTCTGCTCCAATGGAGGTGTCTGTGTGGATGGACCTGGAGGAGCTTTCCACTGCAGGTCAGTCTGACCATGGCCATGGAACTGCTTTAGTTCACTCTTGTTGATTGGTGAAGGTCTGTGGTGGCCTCAAGTCGTGCCAGGGCAGGGTTAGGTTGGACATTAGGAACAATTTTGTGACTGCAGGAATGGTCAGGGACTGGCAGAGGCTGCCCTGGGAGGTGGTGGAGTCCCCATGCCTGCAGACAAGGCCATGGCACTTGGGGCTAGGGTTTAGTGGCCATGGAGGGGTTGGGTTGGTGGCTGGGCTGGGTGATCTCAGAGGGCTTTGCCAACCCAAACCATTCCATGACTCTGGGAGCTGGGAGTTGTCATTCACTGCTGTGCTGGGCAGGCTGCACCAGCAGCTCAGTGAGTGAAAGTTGTGAAGTAAGACACAACATCTCCTCCCTTTGTGCTGCTCAGCCCAATTTGGAAGTTCCCAAAAGCCAGCCCCACGCTGCCTGCCTAGCAACAGCCATCACTTTGTCCTCATGAAATGGGCAGGTGAGCAGGAACTGTCTGAGCAGCTTCATCACACGTCCTGATGGCACATCAAAGCCCTTCAGCAGGCCTCATGCATTTTTATGGAGGCAAAATGAGGTTTTGTGTCCCCATGTCCAACCCTGATGGAGATTTACGGCCTCAGACGTCAGCATCAATCTCCCTGAGAGCTCTGCACAGCTCTCAGCAGCTCAGCAACAGCTGTTTGTGGGAAGGTTACACCTTGTGTTTGCTCTCTGCTGCCCTACCACAGCTGCCAGCAGTGATTTAGTGGTTTCTAACATGAAATCCCAGAATGGGTTGGGTTGGAAAAGCTCTCCAAGAGCATCCAGCCCAACGCCACCACAGCCACTAGAGCCTGTGCCCAGGTGCCATGGATGTCTGTGTATGGCACACACAGTGACCTCACAGGGCTTCATTGCACTCCTCTGCTCCACTGTGCTCCTCCTTGGGCAGGACCAAAGCCCAGGCCCTTGCTCTGAGTGTTTCCCACTGTGCACACCTGTGGCTGATGGTCATGGTGAGCCCAGACAGAGCTTACCACCAGAGCTAGATGGAGTCACAGAACCATTTGGGTTGCAAAAGCCCTTCCAGCTCCTCCAGCCCAACCCTTCTCTCACTCTGCCAGGCTGGGGCTAAGCCATGGCCCTCAGCACCACAGCTCTGCCTCTGGGAAACACCCCCAGGGGTGGGGATTCAGCCACCTCCCTGAGCAGCCTCTGCCACTGTTTGAGAACCCTTTCAGGCAAGAAGCTTCTTCTAATCTCCAATCCAACCCTGCCCTGCTGCAACTTCAGGCCTTTTCTTATCCTGTCACTTGTTCCCAGGCAGCAGAGCCCAAGCCCAGCTCACTGCAGCCTCCTCTCAGGGAGCAATGAGCTCTGCCCTCAGCCTCCTCTGCTCCACACTGCACACCCCCAGCTCCCTCAGCTGCTTCTCCCCAGCCCTCTTCTCCAGACCCTTCCCCACCTTTGTGCCCTTTCCTGGACCTGCTCCACCCCCTCCATGTCCTTCTTGGCATGATCCTGGGCAGGCTGCTGTGGGTGCCCCTGCTGTGGTAGGGGATTGGACTAGATGATTTCCAGGAGTCCCTTCCAAGCTCCACCATTCCATGATTCTGTGGTTCTCTGACAGGACCTGGAAGTTTTCCCCCTCCCTGGAGGTGTTCAAGGCCAGGCTGGATGAGGCCTTGAGCATCCTGGGCTAGTGGGAGGTGTCCCTGCCCATGGCAGAGGCTTGGCACTGCATGGTCTTGAAGGTCCCTTCCAGCCCAACCCATTCTGTGATTCCATGAAGGAGGGGACACACTCAGACTATTTGCCAGTGACAGCAACCAAAGTGGGGGAGAGATGTGAGCAGGATGCAGAGCAGGGCTTGCTGCTCAGGACATCTCACCAAGCTGGAGAGTCCTGGGTCAAAGTGCTTCTGGTGGAACTGCCTCCTGCACCAGTGCAGGGACAGAGCAGCTGAGCTACAGCTCTGCCAGGTGTGGCTTGGATGCCCTAAGCACTTGGATCAGTGTTGATGTTGTCTCTGTTTGAGTGAGAGGCTGCACTGGGTGACCTCCAGAGGAGCCCTGCAGCCAGAGAGACTCTCTGGTTCACTGCTCTGATTTAAGTGCTTCAGACAAGCTTGTAGCAAATCTTCCCTCACAGCACTCTGAAGATCACTCAGAAGGAAAGCTGACAGCATGTGGTCAGAAGTCAGAGAGAGGAAATGCAAAGGGCAGAAGGAAAACTGCACAGGGCACAGAAAGCTCCAGAAGGTGGCAAAGCAGCAAAGTTTGTCTGGAAATTGAGGAGGAGAACTCCTGCATCTGGGGAGGAACAACAGCAGGCACCAGCACAGGCCAGAGAGCCCTGGAATGAGAGCCTGCAGAAGAGCAGCCCCAGGGGGATCTGCTCAGTGCTCAGCAAGAGCCAAAGGGTGGGGGGCAAGAGGCTGGGGCTGGGCTCTTGTCAGTGGTGCCCAGAGACAGGAAAGGGGCAAGGAGCACAAACTGGAACCCAGCTGAACTTAAGGAGAACCTTTTTTGGATGTGAGGGTGCTGGAGGCCTGGGGCAGGCTGCCCAGAAAGGCTGTGGAATCTCCTGCTCTGGAGGCTTCCAAGCCCACCTGGAGGTGTTGCTGTGTGCCCTGCCCTGGAGTGGATGATCTGCAGAAGTCACTCCCAGCCTCACCCCTCTGTGATTCTAGGGTCTGCTGGAATCTACAGATCTCTGCTGCAGAGGGATCAGTTAATGATTTATCAAGGTAATGAAGGATTTTGATCTAGGGCAATCAGACCTGCAGCCTCAGTAAAACATCTTCCATGTACATAAACCTCCAACCTCTGAGCAAATCTGCAGGAACCCAAATGTCAGCCAAGATTCTTTCCCCTGCAACCCTAATTCAGATCCTGTTGGATCTCATCACCCTTTCAGTCTCTTCTGTATCTCGTTTTTGGAGCCTTTTTTTTTTTTTTTTTTTTTTTTTAAATCATTACCCTTTTCCTTCTCTCTCTGTCTCTCTCTTCCATCAGCCTGGTGACCTTTTAGAGCTTATGAATAATTTGTGTAGCTGTGAGACAGAAGGTTGAGAAAGGAGGCCCCGTGGTTTCCACACCACAGGAGATGATGAGGTTTGGTGGGAACAGTGATTAACAGCCAAGGGTCTCTGGAGCATTGCTGCTGGCACCTTTACCCCAGTCAGGCACTGGCAGAGGCTGCCCAGGGAGGTGCTGGAGTCCCCATGGCTGGAGGTGTTCCAGACAGGTGTGGCCATGGCACTTGGGGCCAGGGTTTAGTGGCCATGGTGGGGCTGGGTTGGTGGCTGGGCTGGATGCTCTTGGAGGGCTCCTCCCAACCCAAGCAGTTCTGTGGTTGTCTGCCTGATGTCACCTGCTGATATCACAGAACTCTGTGGAGCAGTCCCCAACGAGGAAATTTGGTTGGGAGAAAGAAATTCATGCTTGGTGTGAGGGTGCTGGAGCCTAGAGCAGGCTGCCCAGAGAGGCTGTGGAGTCTCCTGCTCTGCAGGCTTTCAAGCCCCACCTGGATGTGCCCCTGTGTGCCCTGCCCTGGGTGCCCTGTCCTTGGGCTGGATCTCCAGAGCTTCCCTTCAACCTCTACCACTCCAAGATTCTGTGAACCTTAGAATCATAGAATCAGTCAGGGTTGGAAGGGACCACAAGGATCATCTAGTTCCAAACCCCCTGCCATGCTCAGGGACACCCTACCCTAGATCAGTCCCCTCAGCATCCTCGTAGCCCTCTGCTGGACCCTGGGGAGGAAAGAGGAGAGGAGAGGAGAGGGAGAGGGAGAGGGAGAGGGAGAGGGAGAGGAGTTGCTGTCTTGCTGCTGCCTGTGGCTCTGGCTGCTCTGCTGTGCCTCATGCTGTAACCCTTTGTTTTCTCAGGTGCCTCGCTGGATTCTCTGGGCAGTTCTGTGAGCTGGAGGTGGATGAGTGCAGCTCCTCCCCGTGCCTGCACGGCTCAGCCTGCCAGGATCACCTCAGTGGCTACACTTGTCACTGCCAGCCAGGTAACTCACCATGGGCAGGAGCCCTGGGTGAGGCTGCTCCTGGGGAAAACCTCTGGAGGCACCTTCTGAGGAGGTGGGGATTGGTTTCTTCTAGTGACAGCCAAGAGGAAATGGCCTCGAGTTGAGCCAGTAGAGGTTTAGGTTGGATGTTAGGAGAAAGTTCTTTACCAAAATGCTTCTCAAAGACTGGCACAGGCTGCCCAGGGGGTGCTGGAGCCACAGTGTCTGGTGGTGTTCATAAAACATGTAGACATGGCACTCTGGGACGTGGTTTGGTGGCCATGGTGGTGTTTGGTTGATTGGATCTTCAGAGGTCCAACAATTCTGTGATGCTTGTATAGAACCCATCTGGTGAGTGCTGCAAGGTCAGGCCAGAGGCCAGACTGGGATTAGCCAGCACTGCTGGAGAGCTGCTCCTGCCTGGGGGTGTTTGTGTGTTCAGAAATGGAGAGATGTCATTTACACAGCTTCACAGGTTTCATTGGGCTGGAGGGGACCTTCCAAGGGCATCTTGTTCCTAAACAAGCAGCAGGGACACCTCCAGCTGCAGCAGGCTGCACAGGGACACACTGAGCCTGACCTTGGATGTCTGCAGGATGGGGACTCCACCACCTCCTTGGGCAGCTTGTGCCACTCTCTCCCCACCCTCCCTGTGCAGAGCTTCCTCCTGATGTCCAACCTAATTCTGCCCTTCTCCACTTCCAAACCACTGCCCTCAGCCTATCCCTTAGGCTCTTCTGGGCAGCCCCTCCCCAGCTGTCCTTTAGGTCCTCTTCAGGTACTGGCAGGCTGCTCTGATGTCTCCCTGGAGCATTCTCCTCTCCAGGCTGAACAGCTCCAACTCTGCCAGCCTGTCCCCACAGCAGCCTCTGTCACCTTTGTGGCTTCCCCTGGTCCCTTCCCAGCAGGTCCCTGTCTCCCTGGTGCTGAGGTTTGGCTTGTTTGAAGGATTTGGTGCTGTTGGTGGCTTTTCCAATACGTGTCCATTTATTCATGTCTTGGTGGGGTTTTGTTGCTGGTTTTTGGGTTGCTTCTTCTGTTGTTGTTTGTTTGAGTTTTTTGGTTGATTATGATTTTGGTTTTCTCTCCCACCAGGGTGGGAAGGCCTCCACTGTGAGCTGGATGTTGATGAGTGCCTCTCCAACCCTTGCATCCATGGCATCTGCGTTCAGAAGGATCCCAGCTTTGGCTATTCCTGCTTTTGTAAGCCAGGATTTGTGGTGAGATGCTGCTTCCTTCCTTCCTACCTCCCACTCAGCTGAACATTCCCTGCTGCACAGAGGTTACCTTTCCCTTTTGGACCTCCCTGGCTCCTCTGGGCCCTTCTCAGAAACAAAGCACTTCAGTAACATTCTTTGCTTCCTTTCATGCACTTGTTTCAGTTGGAAGAAACCTTTAAGATCATCAGGTCCAACCTTCAGCCCAAGCCCACCATGGCCATTAGACCACAGATGGTTTATGAACAGCAGCTCCAATGTTCCAAACAAATATTTACCTAATTGCCACCACAGGAAAAAAAAGTTATTGATAATCTGTAGAAGTGAGTCAGATTTAGCCCAGGTTTCAAATACAGAAATACATCTTTGTATACACTACATCTTCAACTACAATACATCTTTGACCTGACCTGGTGGGAGGTGTCCCTGCCCATGGTGAGAGTCTTTAATGTCCCTTCCAGCCCAAACCATTCTCTGATGCTAACTACAGATTAACTACTGTTTAATTAATTAACATTTTAAACATGATTATCATAGAATCAGTCAGGGCTGGAAGGGACCACAAGGATCAGCCAGTTCCAACCCCCCTGCCATGCCCAAGGACACCCTACCCTAGATCAGGCTGCCCACAGCCTCTGCCAGCCTGGCCAAAAACACCTCCAGGGNAAAGTCCCTCCCCAGCATTTTTGTAGCCCCCTTCAGATCCTGAAAGGCCCCAAGAAGGTCACCTGGGAGCCTCCTCTTCTCCATCCTGCACAGCCCCAACTCTTTCAGTCTGTGCTCACAGCAGAGGTGCTGCAGCCCTCTGAGCATCCTCATAACCCTTCTCTGGACACTCTCCAGCATCTCCACATCCCTCTTGTCCCAAGGGCTCCAGAATTGGATGCAGTACTCCAGGTGGGGTCTCAGCAGAGCAGAGTAGAGAGGGAGAATCACCTCCCTGGCCCTGCTGGCCACACTGCTGCTGCTGCAGCCCAGCCTCTGCTTGGCTTTCTGGGCTGCAAGTGCACACTGCTGCCTCATCTTCAGCTTCTCATCCACCAGAACCCCCAAGTCCCTCTCCTCAGGGCTGCTCTCCAGTCAGTCCCTGCCCAGCCTGGATTGGTGCTTAGATTTGCTGTCAGATGCATGGACACCTTAGAAGAACCAAAGAACCTTTTAGCCCCAGAGGGAAGCCCTGATCTGCCCCAGCCTGGCTATGAGGTGCAGTTGGCCTGCAGTGAGCTCTCTTTGGCCCTTGTCTGCCTTGCAGGGGCAGAGCTGTGAGCTGAACTACGACGACTGCCTGGTGCAGTCCTGCTCCCCTGGCTTCCTCTGTGTGGATGGAGTCAACAACATCAGCTGCCTGCCAGCCCCTCTCCAGAGCAAGGCAGCTGCCACCCAGGGCCCTGAGGGCTCTGCTGCTGAGGGCTTGGGTAGTGACCTTCCCCCAGCCCAGGCTGTGTTTGTGGATCTTTGGTCTGAAGAGGCATCTCCTGGCATTGCTGCAGGAGAGGAGGCCCAAGGTAAGTAAGGAACTGAGAACTGCAGCTGCCAGGGTCTCTTCCTTACAGTCACGGAGTGGGTTGGGTTGGAATGGACCTTCAAGACCATCCAGTGCCAACCCCTGCCATGGGCAGGGACACCTCCCACCAGCTCAGGTTGCTCAAGGTCTCGTCCAGCCTGGCCTTGAACACCTGCAGGCAAGGGATATCCAGAACCTCCCTGGGCAGCCTGTGCCAGTGTCTCCCCACCCCCACTCTAAAGAATTTCTTCCTCATCTCCAGTCTCACTCTCCCCTATCCCAGCTCAAAGCCATTGTCCCTCATTCTGGCACTTCCAGCCCATGTCAAAAGTCCCTCCCTTAGTCTTCTGTAGCCCCTTCAGGTACTGGCAGGCTGCTCTAGGGTCTGCCTGGAGCCTTCTCTTCTCCAGGCTGAATCAACCCCAGCTCTCCCAGCCTGTCCCCAACCATGGGAGGTTCTCTACCCTCTGGTCATCTTTGTGGCCCACTCTGGACCACATCCAACAGTTCTTCTGACCCTTTCCATGTCTTTCTTGTGCTGTGGGCACCAAAGCTGGAGGCAGTACTGCAGGTGAGGCCTCACAAGAGCAAAATATGTTAGTTTTCTTCTTAAGAATGTTGAGTTTTGCTTCTTCTGCTCTCTTCTGTTTGTGTCCTTTAATTCACCATCCTTAATGGCATGGAAATATAACTGGAAATGGCTTTTTGCTCTCCACACATTTTGTCCTAGCAGCTTCCATGGCAGGTAAGGGAAACTGCACTTTCTCTTTGCTTGTTTTCCTGTCTGCTGTGCTGGAGTCTGCAGTGTGATGGACTTCCTGCTGTGTCCAGCTCCCTCTGACCCTGGTGCCCATCCTCCATTCTGGCTTCACTGGTGAAAAGCAGAAAGATAATTTACTTCTCTCCGTGGGGATTTGTGTTTGCCTCCCCATGCCACATCTTCTCTGAGCACTTCTCTCTGCACCTAGATGGCTTTCCACCAAAAATACCTGCAACAGAGCTCTCAGCAGCTGCAAAACAACTACTGGAGTGTTTACACAAGGGCTGGCAGGGCCGGGGTGAGGAGCATGCCCTGAGTTGGGAGAGGGCAGATTGAGACTGGAAGTGAGGAAGAAATTCTTGCCAGTGAGGGTGGGGAGACACTGGCACAGGTTGCTCAGGGAGGTTGTGGATGTGCCCTCCTTGGAGATGTTCAAAGTCAGGCTGGATGAGGTCTGGAGCAGCTTGGGCTGGTGGGAGGTGTCCTTGTCCATAGCAGGGCTTGGCACTGGATGAGCTTTGAGGTCCCTTCCATGCCTCAGTGCCTCTCTGGGGAGCCAAGAGCCTTGCTGCACACTGTGCAGGTGTCAGTAAGCACAGTATTTCTATTTTTCACCTGCCCCCAGTCTCTCCCCACCCTCCCTGTGCAGAGCTTCCTCCTGCCCTGCTCCACTTCCAAACCATTGCCCTCAGTCTCTCACTGCAAGCCCTTGTAAAAAGGGCTGCTTGTACCCTCCTCTGATTCTGGGAGGCAGCTCCAAGCTCTCCCTGGAGCCTTCTCCTCTCCAGGCTGAGCAGCCCCAACTCTGCCAGCCTGTCCCCACTGCAGTCTCTCCAACCTTCTGGTCATGTCCATGGCCCTGCAGCAGGTCCCTGTCCCTCTCGTGTCAAAGGCCCCAGGGTTGGGGTCTGCAGAGGTCCATTCCACCCCCCCACCTCCCAGGGGTCTGCCCTCTGTGTCTGAGAACTGGAAACACCTCCAGGCTTTGCTTCCTTTATTTTGTGGCTTGCTTTATTTCCGTGCTATTCTCCACGGACACTTAAATCAAGAGTGGTTACCTCAGCTTTACTCATCTGCTGCAGTCAGGTGGAAGAAGAAGATCATAAAACACTCCCCTGTGTACTCTGCAGTGTTTTACACAGCCTGGCTCTAATCCCTCTGAAGCATTTTCAGCCCTGGAGCTTGGTTAGGTTTCACTTAGTACCTAAGAGAAAACAAAAGGTACTGGCAGAGGCTGCCCAGGGAGGTGGTGGAGTTCTCATCCTTGGAGGGGTTCCAGACAGGTGTGGCCATGGCAGCTGGGGACAGGGTTTGGTGGTGTGTTGGTTTGTGGCCATGGTGGGGTTGGGCTGATGTTGGACTGGGTGACCTTGGAGGGCTTTTCCAACTCACACCATTCTGGGATTCCTTCTATTGTCTTGGTCAAGCTCACATGAACCCTTCTGCTGCTGCTATCCCTGCTCCATGGATCCCACCAGGAACTCCAGCAGGATCCAGGAGTGTGGAGCAAGTGAGAAGATCTGCAGCGGAGCTTGACTAAGACGCTAGAAGGAATCCCAGAATGGTTTGAGTTGGAAAAGCCCTCCAAGGCCACCCAGTCCAACATCAGCCCAACCCATTCTGTGATTGATGCTGTGCCTTTGGTCCCCTTAGCAGGGCAGGCAGCCAAAGGGCTCTGTGCTGAGAGCTCTCCATGTTCTCTCCTCAGACTTCAGCTACACTCGCTACCAGGGGGACTCCTACCTGCAGCTCCCAGGCTGGCAGCTGAGCATGAAAAACTTCATCCACTTGGAATTCATGAGCCACAGTCCTCAGGGCCTCCTGCTGTACATTGCACAGAGCCCAGGAAGAAGAGGACAGTTTTCAATGCAGCTGTTCATCCAGCAAGGCACCCTGCAGGTAAGCAGCAAACTCTGCCCCTGAAGTCAGGCACAATTAGGATGTGGAGAAAGTTTCAGTGTCTCCTTCCTGTCTCCTAGTGCAGAATTTAGCAGACAAAGCTACAGAGAGCCTTGGTGAACGTGATCCAAGGGCTGGAGCAGCTCTGCTGTGAGCACAGGCTGAGGGAGCTGGGGGTGTGCAGACTGCAGAGAAGGCTCCAGGGGGACCTCAGAGCTGCCTGCCAGTGCCTGAAGGGATCCTGCAGGAAGGCTGCAGAGGGACTTGTCCTGAGAGGGTCTGCAGACAGGCCAAGGGGGAATGGTTTGGAGCTGAGACAGAGCAGGGTTAGAGTGGAGCTGAGGAAGTTCTGCAATGTGAGGGTGGTGAGAGTGTGGCACAAGCTGCCCAGGGAGGCTGGGGGTGTTTAAGGCCAGGCTGGATGAGGCTTTGAACAGCCCTGTCAGTCTGAGAGGTGTCCCTGGGCACAGTGGGGAGATTGGAGGAGATGAGCTCAGGTTGGAGGTCCCTCCTAACCTGAGCCATTCTGGGATAGTTTTCCTGCAGGTGACATCCTCAGGATCTAGGGATGCTTCCATTATTTTTAACTTAGACTCTCCAAGGCTGTGTCTGTGTGCTGGGACCTGTGTAACAAAAGCTTTTCCCCACTCTGCAGTATCAGTTTGTCTGTGGTGAGGCAGCAGAGCTCCAAAGCATCACTGCAGCTGCTGGTGTGGCCAAAGGGCACTGGTACCAGGTGCACATTAGGTAAGTCTGCTGCTGCTGCTGCTCTCTCTGGTCCTCTTGCTTCAGAGGCACAGCATGGGGGCGCTGCAAGGGAGCTCTGCAGATCACCCAGGCCAGAGCAGGGGCACCCAGAGCAGGGCACACAGCAACACCTCCAGGTGGGCTTGAAAGCCTCCAGAGCAGGAGGTTCCACAGCCTCTCTGGGCAGCCTGCTCCAGGCCTCCAGCACCCTCACATCCAAACAAGTTTCTCCTCATTCTGAGGTGGAACCTCCTGGCTTCCAGTTCGTATCCATTGTGCCTTGTCCTATGCCAGGACAGCACTGAGCAGAGCCTGGCCCCTGCTTCTTGTCCCCCAGCCCTCAGCTCTTCATAGCCATTGAGCAGATCCCCTCTCAGCCTTCTCCTCTCCAGGCTCTCAACCTCAAGGTTCTCAGCCTTTCTTCACAGCAGAGATGTTCCTGTCCTCTAGTTACCCTCACAGTTTCCCCTGGACTCTCTCCAGTAGTTCTCTATCCCTCTTGGACTACGGAGCCCAGCACTGGACCAGTGTGGTCTCAGAAGTGTAGAGTAGAGGAGGATACCTGCTTTGACCTTCCTCCCTGAAAGGGTTCTCACAGCCTGGCACAGGCTGCTCAGGGGGGTGGCTGAATCCCCACCCTTGGAGGTGTTTCCCAGAGGCAGAGCTGTGGTGCTGAGGGCCATGGCTTAGCCCCAGCCTAGCAGAGCTAGAGAAGGGTTGGACTCCATCTCCAAGGGCTTTTCCCACCCAAACACTTGTCTCTGTGAGGAACCTGAGCTTCTCTGAAGTCTTTACAAGCACCACTGGGAGCTGTGTTTGTGTCTCTGGTGCTGACTCCCTCTTAGTGTCCAAGCAGACGAAATACAACTGAGCTTTGCCATCAGAAAGCAGTACAGATGAGAAAGGCATTGAGCAGCCTCTGTATGAATGGTATCTAAATAGTAAAGGACTCTGCAGGTGCAGGAAGGACAATGGAGGGAGCAAACCAAGGAATCCAAGAGAAGCTGAGTGACTCAATGTGGCCGAGGACTGGAGGCTTGAAGCTGTAGTCTGTTAGGCTCATGTCATCCGTCAGAACTCAGTGTGCTCCCTCTGGCCTTTCTGTTAAGGATGATTTAAGATCCTGAAGATAACAAAAAAATCATCCCCAACTCCATCAAGCACAAAATAACTCCCATCTATAAATCAGCAACAAACCTACTGCAGGAGCTGGAGAGAAAAAACAGTCCAGGTTCCATTCCCAGCACTCTTTTTCAGCCTAAATTGGGAGGAAGAAAGAATTGAGGGACTGGATGACAGCAGCTGGAGATGAGCCAGGCTGTGCCCAGCTGGGCAAGAGGGGCACCAGCAGCCTGGCCTGGAGCAGCACTGGTGTGGGCAGCAGGAGCAGGGCAGGGATTGTGCCCCTGGGCTGGGCACTGCTGAGGACACAGCTTGAGTGCTGGGTTCAGCTCTGGGCACTCACTCCCAGAAGGACACTGAGGGGCTGGAACAGGTCCAGAGAAGAGGCAACAAAGCTGAGGAATTATGAAAAACACCAAACTGCTGCTGACACCTGGCTGGGCAGAATCCATCTTTGTCTTCTGCAGCTCATTCCTGTGACCTGCAGTGGCTGCTTGGAGAGAATTAATTTGGATTTAATCTTTTGACAGAGGAGCAGGAGGGGAGCTGCCCTAATAGAATCCCCTGCTGTGACTGATTTTGCTCATTACTTTATCTCATAAATAGTTGATAAATTCAATGTACCTTACTGGATCATTCCATGTGGGGGTCAAGTGTTGAGAATAAATGGTGAGGCTTCCTGGGAGGAATCACAGAACATACAGTGGGAGGGCTTTGAAGTGACCTCCAGACATCATCCAGTCCAAACCCTCTGCCAGAGCAGGGGCACACAGCAACACATCCAGGTGGGAGTTGAAAGTTTCCAGAGATGGAGACTCAAAAGTCAGATGAATGACACTGCAGATGCTGGAGAGGATCCCCCATGGCAGCACTGCCACAGCAGCTCACTGCAAGCCAGCAGAACAGCTGAACAACAGCAAAGCCAGAAAGCAACTGGGCACTGGGAATGCACTGATGGTGTGGGGCTGGAGAGCAGGGCTGGGGAGGAGCAGCTGAGGGAGCTGGGGGTGTGCAGTGTGGAGCAGAGGAGGCTGAGGGCAGAGCTCATTGCTCTCTCCAGCTCCCTGAGAGGAGGCTGCAGTGAGCTGGGCTTGGGCTCTGCTGCCTCCTAATAAGTGATGGGAGGAGAGGAAATGGTTCAAGCTGCAGCAGGGGAGGGTTAGGCTGGACATTAAAAGAAATGTCTTTGGTGCCAGAATGGTCAGGGACTGGCAGAGGCTGCCCAGGGAGGTGTTGGAGCGCCCATGCCTGGAGGTGTTCCAGACAGGTGTGGCCATGGCAGCAGGGGCCATGGTTTTAGTGACCATGGTGGGGCTGGGTTGGTGGCTGGGCTGGATGCTCTTGGAGGGCTTCATCAGCCCAAGCCCTTCTCTGAGTTGCATTTAGTGGTGCAGCTGTAAGCCATGTGAAGAGCAGCAGGGGCTGCTGTGCTTGTTCATCCCCCAGAGTATCAGGCAGAGGCTGGGTGGCTTCCTCCCCTGTGTTGTTACAAACATTTCCATCGTGCCCTGTCCTGAGCTTTCTTCTTCTTTATTTGCTATGGACAGAACTCAGCTGCAGGTCGAGGCAACAAGAGTCTGCTGTCAGGAAGCATGAGAAGAGAACTGATCTGTTGTTGTCTTCTCAGTTCATCTGCAGCATGGAGCTGCTCTTGCCTGCTGTCTCAGCAGGGCACAGTCAGCAGCAGCAGCAGGTGTCAGGAGGCTCAGATGCTGCAGCTTGCTGCAGAGTGAGAAGTTAATGACTGTGAACCTAGCTGGGACATTTTCTGTCTGAGCAAACCCCCTGAGGGCAGCATCAGATTGGATAGCAGGGAAAAGTCCTTCACAGAGAGTGGGCCGGGGCTGGAACTCATCTGCAGGCTCTCTGTAGCCTCCTCTCAGCAGTCTTAGGAGTTGTGCTGCTTTGGGGCCAATTCTCTTTAGTATCTTTATCAATATCTTTGCCAATTAATATCTGAGCCAATTTTCAGCACGGGGAGAGGGAGGCATCCTAAGTCAGTGTGCAGATGGCACTAACATGGGTGGCAGTGGTGAGCTGCTGGAGGTTAGGAAGGGTCTGCAGAGGGACCTGGCCAGGCTGGATCCATGGGCTGAGGCCAATGGTCTGGGGTTCAACGAGGCCAAGTGCTGGGTCCTGCTCATGGGGCACAACAACCCCAGGAAGGTTGCAGGCTGGGGGCAGAGTGCCTGGAAAGTGGCCAGCAGAGAAGGAGCTGAGTGACAGCAGCTGGAGATGAGCCAGGCTGTGCCCAGCTGGGCAAGAAGGGCACCAGCAGCCTGGCCTGGAGCAGCACTGGTGTGGGCAGCAGGAGCAGGGCAGGGATTGTCCTCCTGTGCTCAGCACTGGGCTTGTGTAGTCTGCTTCTCTGGAGACTTTCCAGCTGCTCCTGGACGTGTTCCTGTGTGCTCTGCCCCAGCTGCCCCTGCCTTGGCAGGAAGATTGGACTGGATGATCTCCAGAGGTCCCTTCCAACCCCTACCATTCTGTGATCTGCTCTTTCACATGTTAAGCTCTAGTTTGGGGCTTTTATTTGGAATGAAAAAGAGATATCCTTAAACTGTTTGAGGCCAGTGAATGATTTCTGTCCAGTTATAAAACTCTCTTGTCACTGTCCAGTGGAGCAAAGCTGGAGGTGGGGAGATTCAGACTGGAGGTGAGGAGGAAGTTGTTGAGCATGAGAGTGGTGAGAGCCTGGAATGGGTTGCCCTGGGAGGTGTTTGGGGCCACATCCCTGGAGGTGTTTGCAGCCAGGCTGGCAGAGGCTGTGGGCAGCCTGATCTAGGGTAGGGTGCCCCTGGGCATGGCAGTGGGGTTGGGACTGGCTGATCCTTGTGGTCCCTTCCAACCCTGACTGATTCTATGATTCTATGATCTCTGTTTTGTGCAGCCATTGTGAGGTGCTGGGGAGTGATTGCACAGCTGAGATTGATGAGCTGCTCAAGCCCCAGAGCCATGCCAGCTGCTTTTATGGCCATGGTCGTTTCATATCAACCCAACTCCTTGCTTCATCTGCTTCCCTCCTTGCTCTAGTCCCAGGCTAGTTAATGTGCCAGCTGCAGAGCAATCTAAGCTGTCGGTGGTGTGACCTGGTGCCTGCCTCTCCACCCTTGCAGGCAGAGTCTGGCACCCTGTGAAGCAGAGCTGGAGGTCCACCCACTGCCAGGAGAAGCAAGAAGATCTCAGCACGTCCAGAGCACTTCCTCATGGCTTGACACAGGGCCTATCTTTGTTGGGGGTTTGCCCTGGCACCACGCAGCAGTGCAGGTAATTTCATTCTGATCAGCTTGAACCTGGGAGTACTGGCACATGGAGCAGGATGGGTAACAGGAACAGGCTGCCCAGGGAGGTGGTGGAGTCCCCATGCCTGGAGCCATCCAGAACCCTCCTGGATGTGTTCCTGAGTGGTTTGCTTCAGGTGCCCCTGCTGGAGCAGGGGGTTGGACTGGATGATCTTCAGAGATGCCCTTGCAGGTGATCACTTCAGGCTGCAGCACTGCTGGGATCACTCAGCTCATGTCCATGCTGCACAGCAAGGACAGCTGAGGAGCCTGCAGTCTGCAGGGACCCCTGCTCACCCAAACCACCCCTTCTCTACAGGCTTTAAATCTCTTCAGCTACCACAGAACCACAGAATCTCAGGGCTTGGAAGGGATCCAGGAGGCTTCACTTGAACTTCAGGAGAGCCTTCTTTGGTGTGAGGGTGCTGGAGGCCTGGAGCAGGCTGCCCAGGGAGGTGTGGACTCTCCTGCTCTGGAGGCTTCCAAGCCCACCTGAGTGTGTTCCTGTGTGCCCTGCCCTTGGTGCACCTGCTCTGGCAGGGGGATTGGGCTGGGTGATGTCCAGAGGTCCCTTCCAGCCCCTACCATTTGTGACTCTGTGGTTATTTTCCAGAGGTCCCTTCCAGCCCCTACCATTTGTGACTCTGTGGTTATTTTCCAGCTGTTCACAGTAGCAAGAAGCAAACCAACTCTGTGCATCTTCCCTTTTGTAGAGGCCTGGCCCTGTCTCCAATTTCACTGGCTGCATACAGCTGGCACAAGTCAACAACCTGGGACCTTTCAACTTCTCCAGTGCTGTGGGAAGACACAATGTTGACAAATGCAGGTAGAGTCCACCTGGAGCTCTGTTTAATTGGAAGGAGATGCTTGTGTTGGTTTTGCTTTCTTCTTGCCCTGGCCATTACAGAGTTTTGACAGTGGTTATAAAGAAAACAAATGGACAAGCACAGAACCACAGAACTGTTTGGGTTGGGAGAGCCCTCCAAGACTATCCAGTCCAACCAGCAACCCAGCCTCACCATGGCCACTTAAAAAAGTCCCCAAGGCTGCCCAGGGAGGTGGTGGAGTCCCCATCCCTGGAGGTGTTCCAGACAGGTGTGGGCATGGGACTTGGGGCCACGGTGAGGCTGTGCTGATGTTGGACTGGATGCACTCAGAGGGCTCTTCCCACCCAACCAGTTCTGTGATTCTCTGATCCTGTCACTTAAGCAAACTCCAGTGGCCAGACCCACCATGGGCTGCTGTTGGTGATGCCATCTGTGCCATGTGCTTTACCGACCATAGAATCCTCTTTGCCTCGTGGAAAAATGTAGAACACAAAGAGGATCTTCTGTAACTGAAGGGTGCTGGAGGCCTGCAGCAGGCTGCCCAGAGAGTTGCTGAAGTCTCCTTCTCTGGAGCCATTCCAGACCCACCTGGATGTGTTGCTGTGTGCCCTGCCCTAGGTGCCCCTGCCTTGGCAGGGGGGTGGGCTGGATCTCTGGAGCTTCTTCCTACCCCTGCATTCTGTGAGAGGTCATTTCTGGGAGTTCAATCTCATGGTTTAGCAGTTGTGACATCTTTTCCTCTCTCCTTTCAGGACTCCTGTACCCAGCCCTCAGCCAGCAGCACTCCCTTTGCTTTCTGCCGCCGTGCCTGGCTCGCCCAAGCCTGTTGTGCCCTCTCAGGTGCCCTCCCCATTGCCATCTGCGTGCCAGGAGGGCTTGTGCCAGAACGGAGGAACTTGCCAGGCTCTGTCTCTGCCCTCGGGGGCCAGCTCCTTCCAGTGTCACTGCCCCCTGCACTTCAGCGGCCGCTTCTGCCAGACAGGTACTGGGGGGCTGCTCTGAGCCCTGGCTGCCAGCCCGGGCTGCCCTGGGGCTGGGGGCAGGCAGCTTGGGTCTCACCATCCCAGCCACTGCTGCAGATAGTGAATGATGCCCTCTCAGGCTGCCCAGAGAGGCAGACTCACAACCAGCCTGGACATGTTCCCGTGTGCCCCTTTGGTAGCTTTATTAACCCAAAGTAGTAAAGGCAACCATCAGCAGAAGCTTCTCAGGCCTCACCATCCCAGCCACTGCTGCAGACAGTGAGGCTCTCCAAGGCTGCCCAGAGAAGCAGACTCTCACAACCAGCCTGGACATGTTCCCGTGTGCCCCTTTGGTAGCTTTATTAACCCAAAGTAGTAAAGGCAACCATCAGCAGAAGCTTCTCAGCTCTTTGTTTCCTGCTTTTATTTCACCCGCATGGAGTCGGAGCTTAAGAAGATTTTAAACCTGGGAAGCCTGCTCCCTAAAAATCTGACTTTGGTGGCTTTTGGTGCCGAGTGCAGGAAGCCAAAGGCTTCCTTCCAGAGGTGCAGTCAAGTGTGAGCCTGCTGCTTCATTTTCTCTCACCCTAATTTAGGGTATTACCGAGCTCGGCGCTTGTAAAACTCGCTCCTCGTTTGTACGCCGATGTTGTACCTTGCTCGGGCAGGTGCTGAGCAGGCTCCTCAATTGCCCTCATTAGCAGACCTTATCTGTGGGCATGGTAATGAGCAGCTCCGGTGCCGGTGCCTGGGAGCTGCTGCCTCTCGCCCCTGACTGCCAGGGAGTGCGGCGCAGGCTGCTCCGCTCGCTGCAGAGAGCTTCCTGCCTGCAGCTGCAGCTCAGCAGTGCCTTCTGCTAACAGCACAGAATCGGTCACTTGCAGAAGCCCTTCCAGCTCCTCCAGCCCAACCCTTGTCTCACTCTGACAGGCTGAGACTAAGCCATGGCCCTCAGCACCACAGCTCTGCCTCTGGGAAACACCTCCAGGGCCGGGGATTCAGCCACCTCCCTGGGCAGCCTGTGCCAGGCTCTGAGAACCCTTTCAGCCATGAAGTTTTTCCTTCTAAACTTCAACCTAAACCTGCCCTGCTGCAGCCTGAGGCCGTTTCCTCTTCTCCTATCATTTGCTCTTAGGGAGACCAGCCCTGACCTCACTGCAGCCTCCTTTCAGCTAGCAGCTGTGTTTGTCCTCTCCTGTCCTGTCCTCCCCCATTGGGTCCTTTTGTGACCATTTCCTCTTCTCCTATCATTTGCTCTTATGGAGACCAGCCCTGACCTCACTGCAGCCTCCTTTCAGCTAGCAGCTGTGTTTGTCCTCTCCTGTCCTGTCCTCCCCCATTGGGTCCTTTTGTGACCAAACCAATGAACTCCTTTCATTCATTGCAGACACAGCACTTTTTTTCCCATCCTTCACTGGAAATTCTTACCTGGAACTACCTTCCCCAAGCCCTGGAGCTGGGGGCAGGGCTGCAGCAGAGCAGGACCTGGGCAAGGTGACGACTCTGCACCTGACAGTGACCACCACAGCTGCAGCTGGCACCATTCTCTACAGTGAGTACCCAGGGCTCTGCCAGCAGTTCCCTCTCCTGCAGCCTGCACCCGCTGCCATTGCCCATCTGGCAGCAACGTGCAGGGGAAGCCTCATTGGGATCCTGATGCATGATGAGATTGGAGCCTTTCCTCCTTCTGTGTCTCTGGAAAGTTCTCTAATTTATGACTCGTTGAGCAAAAGAAAAGCTGCAGAGTGCTGCTTCCTGCTGGGACAGAGTGTGGCAGCCACAAGACTGCAGCTGGGAAAGCTGCAGCTCTGAGGTACAGACCTTGGAACCCTGGGATGGGTTGGGCTGGAAGGGACCTCAAAGGTCATGGAGTCACAGAATGGCTTGGGCTGGAAGGGACCTCCAACCCCTGCTATGAGCAGAGAAACCTCCCACAGCCCAGGTTGCTCAAGGCCTCATCCAGCCCAGGCTGGATGTCCAGGGAGGGGACATCCTGGGCAACCTGTGCCAGTATCTCACCACCCTCACTCTTGACAATTTCTTCCTCATCTCCACTTTCTGTCTCCCCTGTCTCAGCTCAAAGCCATTTTCCTTCATCCTGGCACTCCCAGCCCTTTTCAGAAGTCCCTCCCCAGCTCTCCTGGAGGCCCTTCAGATATTGAAATGAAGCTCTAAGGTCTGCCTGGAGCCTTCTCTTCTCCAGGCTGAACAGCCTCAGCTCTCCCAGCCTGTCCCTATAGCGGAAGTTCTCCAGCCCTCTGAGCATCTTTGTAGCCTTCTGTGGACCTGCTCCAACAGCTCCAGGTCCTCCTTGTGCTGTGGGCCCCAGAGCCTGGAGGCAGTGCTGCAGGAGTGTTCTCTGCAGAGCATGGCAGAGGGGCAGAATCCCCTCCCTGTGCTGCTGCTCTCCCTGCTCTGGCTGCAGCCAGCACACAGCTGTCTCTGGGCTGCCAGTGACCAGTGCTGCACTATGTCAGGGTGGTGAAGCACTGGAATGGGGAGGTTCTGCACTTGCATCCCATGTGACTGTCTCCAATTTTTGTTTTCCAAGCTGGTGCAAGGAGTTCTGGAGAGCAGTTCCTTCACTTGTACCTGGTGGAGGGCAGGCCAACAGCTCGCCTCAGCTGTGGGAGCTCTCAGAACATCCTGACTGTGTCCCTCAACCAATCCATCAGCCAGGGCAGGCTCATCCCCATCACTGTCAGGTGAGACCTTACCACTCTGCTGCACTGCAGCTGGCTAGGGAGAAACTGAATGAAATCCAACAAGGCCAAGGGTAGTCTCTGGCACCTGGGAGAGAACAGTCTCATGGAGCAGGACAGGCTGGGGACTGAGCTGTTGGAGAGCAGCTCTGGGGAAGGGGACCTTGGGGTGCTGGTGGCCAGAAGGATGCCCAGAAGCCAGCAATGTGCCCTTGTGCCAAAGAAAGGCAAGGGGCAGCCTGGGGTGGATCAGAAAGGCTGTAGTGAGGAGGTCAGAAAGGTTCTCCTGCCCCTCTGCTCTGCCCTGGTGAGGCTTTGGGACCCTTTCAGAGAAGAAGATTCTTCTGCCAGAGATATTTTTTTCCCTCTGAGCAGGTAGAAGGACACAAGGTAGAAGTATATCAACATAGAAGCCTACAAACCACTGCTACCAGAAGGCTCTGAGTTTGTTTTCCAGCCTCAAAGCCACTCTAGTGTGGGACATTGCTCAGCTAATTGTCCACACCACATTAGCTCTGGTAACTTTGTCCCTGCTTCACGAGATGAAGACATTAAAGTGCTGTAGAGATTTCCAAGTCTGATTAGACCTTAGCAATGACTGCAGCCAAGTGGCACTGGAGAGGCTGATTCTTGTTAGAGGGCTCAAGTTCACACCAAAGAATGGAATCACTTCCCTCTTTTCCACCCCAAAATTTCCACTTGGGTGTTTGTGTTGCCATCCTCCTGCTTGCTGAGGTTGGTCCATTTTACTCCTTCTCTTTGTTTACTTCAATTTATATTTGGTCTATAAAGCAGTGATAAAAGTGGGTTGGGTAGGAAAAGTCTGCAGAGGGACTTGGCCAGGCTGGATCCATGGGCTGAGGCCAAGGGGATGAGGTCCAGCAAGGTCAAGTGCTGGGTCCTACTCTTGGGGCACAACAACCCCAGGAAGGCTGCAGGCTGGGGGCAGAGTGTCTGAAAAGTGTCCAGCAGAAAAGGAGCTGAGTGACAGCAGCTGGAGATGAGCCAGGCTGTGCCCAGCTGGGCAAGAAGGGCACCAGCAGCCTGGCCTGGAGCAGCACTGGTGTGGGCAGCAGGAGCAGGGCAGGGATTGTGCCCCTGGGCTGGGCACTGCTGAGGACACAGTTTGAGTGCTGGGTTCAGCTCTGGGCACTCACTCCCAGAAAGATGCTGAGGGGCTGCAGCAGGTCCTGAGAAGGACTCAAAGGGTCCTTCCCCTGGGGAAGGGTCTGGAGAAGAGAGCTGGGGAGGAGCAGCTGAGGGAGCTGGGGGTGTGCAGTGTGGAGCAGAGGAGGCTGAGGGCAGAGCTCATTGCTCTCTGCAGCTCCCTGAGAGGAGGCTGCAGTGAGCTGGGCTTGGGCTCTGCTGCTTGGCCTCAGAGAGAAGAAATTGTTGGGATTGTGCCAGGGCAGGGTTGGGTTGGACATCAGAACCACCTTCCTGCTGGAAAGGGTTGTCCAAGCCTGGCACAAAATACTTGGAGAGGTGGCTGAATCCCCACCCCTAGAATTGTTTTCCAGAGGCAGAGCTGTGGTGCTGAGGGCCATGGCTTAGCCCCAGCCTGGCAGAGTGAGAAAAGGGTTGAGCTGGACCTGGGAGGGCTTTGCCAGCTGAAATGATTCTGAGCCATCTGAGCTGAGTCTGCCCTGGAGAGTAAATGCTGCACAGGGGTCAGGAATGGTGACAGCAGAAAAGGCACAAATCAGGTAAGCAGAAGCCATTTTTCTTCCCTTGCCTGATTTGGTGTGTCCTGGACCAGCCTTCGCCTTCTCTGCTTCCCAAGGAAGTCAGATTCCTTTCATCAGATTCAGGAGACAGAAGGCAGCAGGTGGCCATGGAGGAGCAGTTCTGTGCTGGTCCTGCACTTCTCCCTAGGGAGCCAAACCCACTGAGGAGCAGCATCTTGTGCTGGGGGCACAAAAACTGAGTCTTGCCAGGTCTGGAGCACAAACTTGACCTTCAGAGTTAAATAGGGAAGAAGGAAAGGATCATTGCAAAGAAATTATTGCGTTTGTCCTTGTGCAGGCCAAGCAGTCCCAGGACTAGCACCATGGAAGCTGCAGGCTGTGATGTGTTGGTTCATGCTGAGTTCAAGCCCTTGTGTAAGGTGAGGGGAGATGAAGGAGCTCAGCCTGGATTGAATCTGAACCATTCCCTGCTGCTTCATTTCCTACTTAATGTAGCCAGAAATGCTTTGGGCCCTTTGGTCCTTTGGAATTCAGCATGCAGCCTTTGGTGTGCTCACCGCAGGCAGGAGGGACCTCTGCTCGGGGCTCTGCCTTCCCAAAGCAGGGCTGGAGCAGTTTGCACCAAAGTAATAATAAAGCAAAAAAGGAAAAGGAAGGAAAAGAAGGAAGGGAAGGAAGGGAAGGAAGGAAGGAAGGAAGGAAGGAAGGAAGGAAGGAAGGAAGGAAGGAAGGAAAAGTGAGAGAAAGGGAGAGATAGAGGGAGAGGAGAGAAGAAGGAAGAAATGGAAAAGGAAAGGGAAAGAAGTAATGAAAGAAAAAAAAGAAAAGTGAGAGAAAGGGAAAGAGTGGGAAAGGAGAGAAGAAGTAAGAAATGGAAAAGGAAAGGGAATGGGAAAAAGAAAGGGGAAGGAATGGAAAGGAAAAAAGGAAATTAAAAAGAAGGGAAATGGGAAGGAAAAAGGAAAGAAGGGAAAGGGAAAGGAAAGGAAGGGAAGAAAAATGGAAGGAAAAGAAGGCAGCTGAGCCATCGGTGAGCCCAGCAGTGTGTGATGTGCTGTGCAGCTCAGCAGGAACGGTCCCGGCCACAGGTGGAGGCTCCTCAGCCCTTCAGACCCCAGCTGGCAGGCAGCTCTGAGGTCCCCCTGGAGCCTTCTCTGCAGGCTGCACACCCCCAGCTCCCTCAGCCTGTGCTCACAGCAGAGCTGCTCCAGCCCTTGGATCACCTTTGTGGCCTCCTGGACTCACTCCCCCTCTCATGCTGGGGACAGCAGAGCTGGAGGCAGTGTTGGGGTCTCAGCAGAGCAGGGCTGGGGCAGACAGCAAGCCAGGAGTGGCACCGGTGCCTGTGCCCATCCTCAGACACCAGCCAGGTGGCTGCAGTGCATCAGCAGCAGCCTGCAGAGCTGTGCACAGTGCCCAGGAGCTGTGCAGGTCAGGGCTGTGCCCTGGGCTCCTCTGGCTGGCAGCAGCAATCAGCTGATCAGGGAGCCTTTGCCTCTTCCCAATCAGAAGAGACTTTAGGGTGAGCTCTGAGCTGCTGCTGTGCTCCTTCAGTGCCACCTGGTGACTGCCTGATGGGAAAAACTCAAATACATTATATATATATAAAATATACAGAGAGAGAGAGAGATTTGGCTTTTATTTAATTTTTGTTATTTTTCTTTCTTTTATGATCAAATTTTAACGTTAAAGGCATGCAAGGTGTTGGTTAATTCTTCATTTTCATTATACATTTCAATTTAATATCAACCCCACACTTTCCATTTATATAATAGTCATGTTTTTAGAAATGTATATGATAGGTACCA
>VWZI01002648.1:29636-42354 GCA_013396835.1 Psilopogon haemacephalus
CACTATAATAAATGTGGGTCACAAGCACCCCATGGAGGCCCTTCCCTGGAGCTGCTCCAGCCCCTCAGTGTCCTTCTGGGAGTGAGTGCCCAGAACTGAACCCAGCACTCAAGCTGTGTCCTCAGCAGTGCCCAGCCCAGGGGCACAATCCCTCCCCTGCTCCTGCTGCCCACACCAGTGCTGCTCCAGGCCAGGTTGCTGGTGCCCTTCTTGCCCAGCTGGGCACAGCCTGGCTCATCTCCAGCTGCTGTCACTCAGCTCCTTCTCTGCTGGGCACTTTCCAGACACTCTGCCCCCAGCCTGCAGCCTTCCTGGGGTTGTTGTGCCCCAAAAGCAGGACCCAGCGCTTGGCCTCGTTGAGCCTCATCCCATTGTTCTCAACCCATGGATCCAGCTTCCATCTTTAGTAAAACAGAGACAGACATTTCTATTTTGGTTGTCGTTTTTCACCGTTTCCATCATTTTCTCCCTAAACCCTCTATTGGGCTCTGCCTTTCCAGGCTCTGTCTCTTTCTCCAAGCTCTTCTAAGCATCTTGGAGTAATGCAGCAAATTCCAGCACTTCAGGGTCTGTGGTCATGTAAGGATAAACAATATTCACGTTGGTCACTTTTCAAGGGCCTTTTTGTCCCTTTTCTCTTGACACAAGCCAGAAATTCCAGGACTTAATTGCTTAGAACTCCTTGCAGAGAGAAGAGGTGAAGAAAGCAGTGGTGGCATTTCTGAAGCCCTCAAGTGTGCTCCACAGCATGGGACGGGGAGTTGCTCTTTATTAATTATTGAACAGTGGCAAAATTGGTGACAGCTTGCAAAGGTGAAATCATTTAGCAAGCTTCAACCTCCCATGGTGTGAGGTGAGTGGGCTCTGGCCAGCCCTGTGAGTGCTCATCAGATCTTCTCTTCCTTCCAGCTACACATTGCCTGGGAGCAGCCCTGAAGGCTCCTGCATGGTGGAAGTGGCTGCAGGTGGAAGCCCTCCCGTGCAGCACAAACTGTCCCTGCCCTACCAAGCACCTCAGGTGAGTCCCCAGAGAGACTCCCGTGGGCAGCAGGGCAAGAGAGGGGATTGTGCCCCTGGGCTCTGCTCAGACCTCACCTCCAGTCCTGTCCCCAGCAATAGGACACACAGCTGCTGGAGAGAGTCCAGAGGAGCCCACAAAGATGCTCCAAGAGCTGGAGCAGCTCTGCTGTGAGCACAGGCTGAGGGAGCTGGGGGTGTGCAGCCTGCAGAGGAGAAGGATTCAGGGGGTCTCAGAGCTGCCTGCCAGTGCCTGAAGGGATCCTGCAGGAAGGCTGCAGAGGCTCCAGGCCTCCAGCACCCTCACACCAAACAAGTTTCTCCTCATGCTGAGGTGGAACCTCCTGGCTTCCAGTTTATCCCAGGACAGCACTGAGCAGAGCCTGGGCCCTGCTTCTTGCCCCTCAGCTTTTCATAGCCATTGAGCAGATCCCCTCTCAGCCTTTCCCCCTCGCAGAGAGGCTCTGCAGCATCTCAGTGGCTGTCCCCTGGCCCCTCTGCAGCAGATCCCTGTTCCTTGCAGTGCCACCAGAGGTGACATTATTTAGCAGACGATTCCCTTCTTGCTTCTGCAGGTCACCTTTGGATCCATCTTCCTCGGCAGTGTTCCTGCTCCCGCAGAGGTTCACAGCTGTGCTGGAGAGATCCATGGCTTTAAAGGCTGCATCAGGGATTTCCAAGTCAACAACCAGGAGCTGTTCCTCATAGACGATGCCCTGGGGGGCAGGAACGTGGAGAACTGCAACGTCCCAGTCTGTGACTATCAGCCCTGTCGTAATGGGGGGACCTGCACCAGGTGAGGGTCACCCTCCCGAGCACTTCACCTCCTCACACTCTGCCTGCTAGGTTCGGCCCCGATGAGAAATTAACTTCCTTTGATGCTGGTGAGAGCACACAGGAAATGTGACATCTTCAGTCACCGCTGGAAGGGCTTGGGGTGTTGAGGGCACTGCTTTGAAACTAGGGAAGAGGAGATGTAGATTGGGTGTGAGGAACTGAGTCCTGCACCAGGAGGCTGCTGCAACAGGTTGCCCAGGGAGGTGATTTAGGCCCCATCCCTGGAGATATTCAAGGGGAGGCTGGACAGGGCTGTGGGCAACCTGTTCTAGCAGAGGATGTCCCTGCTGAGTGCAGGGGGTTGGACTGGATGAGATTTGGAGGTCCTTTTCAACCCAAAGCATTCTGTGTCTCTGTGTCAGTTGATGAAGAATTCAGCATGAGTAGGAAATGTGCACCAGGAGTCTTGTGTCCAGTTCTGGTCCCCTCCACTTAAGAAAGATGTTGAGATGATGAAGGTGTCCAGAGAAGGGAAGCATCTCCTTGGCATTCCTCTGCTGGTGTCTTGCAGCAGCTCCGTAAGTAGCAGAGGCTCCACAGAGGTTTGCTCCTGCAGCTGACAGCAATCTGCTCCTGCAGAGCTGTCTGCAGGCATCACTCAGCAGCTGCCCTCTGGCAGTCTCCAGCTGTGCTCCTGCTCCCCAGAGCTGCAGGGGGTGGCTTTGGAGACGCTGATCAAGAGCTGTGCACGGAGGCCATCTCAGAGCTGCCTGATTCCCTTGGTGAAGAAAGGAAGCAGAAGGTCTCTCAGATTATTCTCTCTGCCCCGATGGGAGGGAACACCAGCAAGGAACAGCCTCCTGGCAGTCACCTGTCTGCTGTTTGCATGGCATCAGCTCTAGCTGAGCTCTAGGGTGGGGAAAGCCTGGCACAGGCTGCCCAGGGAGGCTGTGGCTGCCTCCTGCCTAGGGGTGTTCAAGGCTAGGCTGGGTGAGGCCTGGAGCAGCTGAGTCTGGTTGAGAGGTGCCCCTGGCCATGGTGGGGAGGTTGGAGGGGATGAGCCCTGAGATCCCTTCCATCCTGAGCCACTCTGGGATTCAGAAAGTCACCCTGAAAGGAAAGAAAGCCCAAAACACCAAAGGCAGCCCCAAAGAATCTGTCAGCTCAGGGCAGCCAGAGAACACTTTGGCATCTCTTAGTGCTGGGTGCACAGCAGCAAGTTAGGAGAGTTCAGAGAGTCAAACCAAGGAACTGTGCTGCCCAGGGAGGCTCTGGAGTCTCCATCTCTGGAGACATTCAAAACCCACCTGGATGTGTTCCTGTGTGCCCTGTTCTAGGTGCCCCTGCTCAGACAGGGGGGGTTGGACTTGATGACCTCCAGAAGTCCCTTCCCACCCCTGCCACTCTATAGTATAACAATAACCAGCTGCCTAGGGATGGTCCTGGAAGCCTCTTCTAGCCAGCTACGTTCTGTGGTTTTCCTCCTGGGCAGGAGGCCACCCTGGGCTGTTTTTAAGGCCATTTGGGTGTTTCGTCATCTTTGGTTTTATTTGGGTTTCCATTTCAATTTGTCAGCGATGCAGAAAATTGGTTCTGTGAATGCCCCAAGCTCTACACTGGAAAACTCTGCCAGTTTGCCACCTGTGCTGGCAATCCCTGCGGGCATGGTGCCACCTGTGTTCCCAAGTCCAGGAGAGATGCTGTCTGCCTTTGCCCGTACGGAAGATCTGGCATCCTCTGCACCGATGGTAAGAGCCAACCTTCAGCACTGCTTCTTGCCATCCACAGAAGGTGATGGGGTGAAGGCTCCAGGTGGCCTTCATCCTGGCCTGGAGCAGCACTGCTGTGGGCAGCAGGAACAGGGCAGGGATTGTGCCCCTGGGCTGGGCACTGCTGAGGACACAGCCTGAATGCTGGGTTCAGTTCTGGGTTCTCACTCCCAGAAGGACATTGAGGGGTTGGAGCAGGTCCAGAGAAGGGCACAAAGGTGGGGAAGGGTCTGGAGGACAGGGCTGGTCCCCTTCAACCTGAGCCACTCTGTGAGTCTCCGGTTGCCCTCTTCAGCCCAGCTTTGTGCCCGCTGCCCCCCGGGCGGGGTCAGAGGTTCCTTTGCCTTGGCGAGTTTGGCTGTGGGATGCTGCCCGAGTCCCACCGCTTG
The DNA here is from genome assembly GCA_013396835.1 of Psilopogon haemacephalus. Taxonomy (NCBI): domain Eukaryota; kingdom Metazoa; phylum Chordata; class Aves; order Piciformes; family Megalaimidae; genus Psilopogon; species Psilopogon haemacephalus. Next base: position 33,589 of record VWZI01002648.1, read on the forward strand.
CGGCAGTGTCCTCTGGCTCCAGCAGGTGGCAGCAGCAGGCAGGGATCCCGCTTGCGGCAGTGTCCTCTGGCTCCAGCAGGTGGCAGCAGCAGGCAGGGATCCCGCTTGCGGCAGTGTCCTCTGGCTCCAGCAGGTGGCAGCAGCAGGCAGGGATCCCGCTTGCGGCAGTGTCCTCTGGCTCCAGCAGGTGGCAGCAGCAGGCAGGGAGTCACCGCCCGGTGCTAGGTTAAAGCTGTTGCCCTCACACTGAATGTTGTTGCCATTTCCCTCCAGCTGTCTCCATCAGCCAGCCAAGTTTCAGTGGCACAGATGCCTTTGGCTACACCTCCTTCCTCGCTTACTCCACCATCCCAAACATCTCCTTCTCCCACGAGTTCCTCCTGAAGTTCCAGCTGGCCAACCACCACTCAGCTCTGCAAGACAACCTGATTTTTTACACTGGGCAGAAGGGTCAAGGTCAGTTCTATTTTGATGGCCTCTCCTCACAGGCTTCCAAATCCTCACTGGGCAGCAAGGCTAAAGACACAGGCAGCTGCTCCTGGAGTCTTCTCTGGGTATGATTTAAAACCATACAGCTATGGAACAGATGAGGTTGGAAGAGACCTTAGAGATCACCAAGTCCAACCACTCTGCCAGTGCTTTCAATCCCAGCACTGCTGCTGAGCCACATCTCTCAGCACCATATCAGCACCACATCCACAAATCTCTTAAACACCTCCAAAGATTGTGACTTCACCACCTCCACCACCCCTGGAGCCCCTCCAGGTACTGGAAGGCTGCTCTGAGGTCTCCCTGAAGCCTTGCTCTACTCCAAGCTGAACAGCCCCAGCTCTCCCAGCCTGTCCCCACAGCAGAGGTTCTGCAGCCCTCTGAATATCTTCATGGCCTCCTCTGGACCCTCTCCAGCAGCTCCAGGTCCTTCCTGTGCTGGGATGCCCAGAGCTGGAGGCAGTTCTGCAGGTGGGGTCTGAGCAGAGCAGAGGGGCAGAATCTCCTCCCTGTGCTGCTGCTCTCCCTGCTCTGGCTGCAGCCAGCACACAGCTGCCTCTGGGCTGCCAGCAACCAGTGCTGGCTCCTGGGGAGTTTGTCACCAACTGACACCCCCAAGGCCTTCTCCAGGCTGTTCTCAGCCACTTCTCACCCAGCCTGGGTTTGTGCTTGGGATTGCCCTGACCTAGCTGCAGTACCTTGCCCTCAGCCTTGTTGAACTGCCTGAGTCTGTCTTGGACTCAGCTCTGCAGCCTGTACAGGTCCTTCTGGATGGATCCTTCCCTCCAGCAGGGCAACCACACCACACAGCTTGGTGTCAGCTGCAGACTGGCTGAGGCTGTCTCCATCCCCCTGCCTGTGTCACTGACATTTCATCCATCAGCAGTTCCTAAATCCTGGGATAAGTCCAGGAGTCTGTATTTATTTTACTATTTCTTGGTCTCCTCAGGTCTGAATGGAGATGATTTCCTGGAGCTGGGGCTGCGCAGGGGCAGAGTGGTGTACAGCTACAACCTGGGTTCTGGCACAGCAACCATCACCAGTGAGCCACTGGATCTGACCCTTGATCTGCACGTGGTGCAGCTGGGGAGGCACCTGCAGGAAGGCTGGCTGAAGGTAAGCATTTCTTCTAGCCTGTTCTTTCTTCTAGGATAGACAGAATCAGTAAGGCTGGAGAAGCCCTCCAGGAGCATCCAGCCCCACCATGGCCACTGAACCATGGCCACACCTGTCTGGAACACCTCCACCACCTCCCTGGGCAGCCTGTGCTGCTGCCTGACCACTCATGTAGCAAAGACATTTGTCCTCCTCTCCAACCCAACCCACTCCTGCTGCAACTTGAGGCCATTTCCAGGCCAGCTTCCACCCCTTGCATGCCCTCAGTCCTGAGAGCAACAGCCAGTGTTTGTCTGCATGAAACAGGCTTCCCCCTTTCACCACCTCTGGCAAACTGCTTCCAATCACTGGTGCCCAAACCATCCCTCTCCCAAGACACCTTGCTGGGGAGTGCAGCTTCAGCCTCCTTGCCAGGGCTGAAGCACCTGGGGGTGCTCTAGGGATGCCCCCTGCAAAGCACTCTGGGGAGCCTCTCAGCTGCCCACACAGCAGAGTGAGCTGAGGGACCTTGGGACACAGGACCCCAGCAGAGCCAAGCTCCAAGGCAAGGTCAGGGTGCTGTTGAAGTTTTGAGAGACAGCAGGAAAGGAGGGACCTGGGGCTCCTTTTGGACATCTCCATATCTTCCCCCAGGAGCAGAAATGGCTCTGGGACAGCTGATCCGTGGATCAGCCAGGAGAGCTGAGTGATCCTGCAGCTGCAGCCTGGGTCTCTCTCTGTCCTGGTGACACAGCTGGGTCTGACCAGCTGGAGGTTGGTGGGTGCCAGGAGAGCTTTGAGTTGGACACAAGCAACAATTTCTTCCCCAAAAGTATTGTCAGGGCCTGGCCCAGGCTGCCCAGGCAGTGGGGGAGCATCCTCATCCCCGGAGGAGACCTGTAGATGTGGTGCTGAGGTTGGTGGTGCTGTCGGAGGGATTCCCTCCCTCTATGCTGTGATTCTTTGGGAGTTTTAGAGCTCCTTTGGTGCTAAGCAGTGGAGGCCTGTCCTCATCAGGAGGTGCTGGGTGAGCTGAATTCCCTTGCTGTGCCCCTTGGCAGGTGGATGAGCAGCAGAACAGGAGCACCAGTGCCCCTGGGAGGCTGGTTGGACTCAATGTCTTCAGCCAGTTTTACCTGGGAGGCTATGGGGAGTACACTCCAGAGCTGCTGCCCAAGGGCCTGCGCTTCCACAACAGCTTTGAAGGTAAGGCTGGGGCTGGGCTCAGTTCCTTTAGGACATGCCAGCAAGTGTCTGATTTGCTCCTGACACCAAGAGCTAAAACCTCTGCCTCAGGACACAAACTTGGACCTCCTTAGCTGAGATTCCTGTGGCTTTGCCATGCTTCACTGCAAGAACCACGATGGCAGTGGAGGCTTTGTTAATGCTTTCAGTACCTCCAATTTCTGCTCAGAATGGAAGCTCCCTGTGACAGCAGATCTTCCCTGGCCCCGTGCCACAGCAGCACTCCAAAAGGATGTCCTTTGTCTTCAGTAATACTAAAAGAGGTTGCCCGGGGAGGTAGTGGAAGCCACTGGGGAGCCCACAGCTGGACACAACACTCCAGGTGTTACCTCACCAGGGCAGAGTTGAGAGGCAGGAGAACTTCCCTTGACCTGTTGGCCACATTCTTCTTCCTGCCCCCAAGTATGATAGAGTCCAACCATTCCCTACCTCTACCAAGTCTGCTTGGGCAAAACCCACCCTTGACATGGATCTTCCTAGGACTGGGGCTGGACTGGATGGGATTGGATTGGACTGCATGAGATTGGGTTGGTTTGGATTGGATTGGATTTCATGGATTTGGTTTGGCTTGGCTTGGCTTGGTTTGGTTTGGTTTGGTTTGGCTGAAGCCTTTGGTGTGACCCGGAGCCAACCCTCCTTTCCCAGCACAGCGCTGCCTGCCTGCTCTTGAGCTGCTGGCAGGCTCTGGGGGAAGTCAGCAGCGCTCAGCTGCAGCCCTGCCCTGCAGGCAGGCATTGCCTTCTTGTCTTCCTTCGCTTTTCCTCTCTGCTTTACACTTCACGTAGTGATTTTTTTGTTTCCTTTCCACCTCCGAGGGTGCATTTTCGAGGTCCAAGTGCGCGGCAGCGTGCAGCAGGAATTCCGCCGGCCAGGGGCTCCGGCAGGGCAGCCTAGCTCCGGCCGCAGCGTTGGGCAGTGCAGAGACTCCCCCTGCAGCCTCATCAGATGCAGGAACGGAGGCGAGTGCAGAGCCAGGGGAGCCACTGTCTAGTGAGTACACGGAGAGGGGCTGGAGCAGGTCCAGAGAAGGGCACAAAGCTGGGGAAGGGTCTGGAGAAGAGGGCTGGGGAGGAGCAGGTGAGGGAGCTGGGGGTGTGCAGTGTGGAGCAGAGGAGGCTGAGGGCAGAGCTCATTGCTCCCTGAGAGGAGGCTGCAGTAAGCTGGGCTTGAGCTCTGCTGCCTGCTCTCAGGTGAGAGGATAGGAACTGGCCTGGAATTGTGCCAGGGGAGGGTTAGGTTGGAGAGGAGGAAAAATGTCTTTGGTGCCAGAGTAGTGAGGGACTGGCAGAGGCTGCCCAGGGAGGTGGCACTGTCTGGTGGTAATGCTGGCTCCCCCCTGCTCCCTCACCCACCACAGCTGTGACTGCCTCCCTGGCTGGAAAGGAGCCTTCTGCACAGAAGCAGTGTCCGTCTGTGAGCCTGAGCATGACCCTCCACACCTCTGCAAGCAAGGGGGCACCTGTGTGCCACTGCCCAGTGGCTACACCTGCCACTGCCCTCTGGGCACAGCAGGCACCTACTGTGAACAAGGTAGGTCACTGGTGAGGGTGGGAGAAGGGAGATGGACACTGGAGGAAGAAATCCTTGCCAGTGAGGGTGGGGAGACACTGGCACAGGCTGCCCACAGAGGCTCTACATGTGTCCTCCCTGGAGGTGTTCAAGGCCTGGTGGATGAGGCCTTGAGCAACCTGAGCTGCCCATGGCAGGGGTTGGCACTGGAAGCTCCTGTAGGTCCTTTCCCACCCTTTCTGTGGTTCTGTGACGCTGTAATTTCAGGAGTTTCTCTGTTAGAAGCCCCAAGACATTTAAAGCTGTGCACTGTTGGATGTTGTCTTCTGACCCTGCTTATGTCCAGCACAGTTTGCTCCTTCAGTGCTTTCAAGTCATTCCACTGCCTCAGGGACTGGCACAGGCTGCCCAGGGAGGTGGTGGAGTCCCCTTCCCTGGAGGAGTTCCAGAAAGGGGTGACCATGGCACTGGGGGCAAGGGTTTAGTGGCCATGGTGGGGTTGGGTTGCTGGTTGATCACTCAGCCACATCCCATGTTCCTCTCTAAACATCTTTCAAAGCCCTCTCTGCTGTTTTCAGCTATCTCCATCAGTGATGCATCCTTCAGGAGCAATGCCTCCTCCTGGATGTCCTTTGCACCCTTCCACATCCGCCACAGGACTCACATCAGGCTCCAGTTCCAGCCCCTGGCTGCAGATGGGATCCTGTTCTACACAGCACAGCACCTGAGCTCTCGAGCAGGTTGGTGTGAGGCACCCAGAACTGCTTTGGGGGAGCAAAGCTTGTGGTGAGTCCTGCATCTGGGGAGGAACAACAACCCAGACTAGGGCAGCTGGCAGGGGGTGGACTGTTGGGAAGCAGCTCCATGGAGAAGGAGCTGGAGCAGCTGAGTTGAGGCCTTGGGCATCCAAGTGCAGTTGAGAGGTGTCCCTGCCCATGGCAGAGAGCTTGGAACAGGCATGTTTGAGGTCCCTTCCAACCTGAGCCATTCCAGGATGGTGTGAGCTGGTGGACAGAGGTGTCCATTGCCCCTTCTCCTGTCAGTGGACAGCAGTGAGAAGAACGTGGCTCCTACCCTTAGATATTGATCAGCACTAAGGAGGTCTCCTCTCAGGCTCCTTTCTCTGTTTTCAGAACTTGTCAAAATGTTTGAACGTTTGACTAAGTTAAACTCCAGGGTGAGAAGCTTGCTGCAGAGGGCACAGCAAAGGGCCTGGAACAGCTCTGTGAGCAGCAAAGGCTGAGAGCCCTGGAGAAGAGCAGCCTGAGGGGAGCTGAGCAGTGCTTCAAGGCTGGGGGGCAGAAGGATGGGACCAGGCTGTGTTCAGTAGTGCCCAGTGCCAAGACTAGGGGCAGTGAGCACAAACTGAAACATCAGAAGCTCCTCCTGAACACGAGGGGGAACTTCTGTAACTGAAGGGTGCTAGAAGCCTGCAGCAGGCTGCCCAGAGAGGTGCTGGAGTCTCCTTCTCTGGACACATTCCAGACCCAGCTGGATGTGTTCCTGTGTGACCTTCTCCAGGTGCCCCTGCCTTGGGAGTTGGACCCAGTGATCTCCAGAGGTCCCTTCCAACCCCTGCCACTCTGTGTTTTCTTCAAGTCACTTTCTAAAAATCACAGCAGCTTCAAAATAGTACTAAGAAAGTCATCTGCAGGGCCACTTAATGCCTGCAGCCATTCCTTGGCTCCACTCTCACTGCCTGAAGGTTTGGCAGGTGGGGCAGAAGCCAATTGTCCATCTCGAGTGGTTTGCCTTTGCCTAATCCCCTCCAATCCAGCCAGAATTAGACTGCTGAAGGACTCAGAAGTATTCTTAGCAGGCAGCAGATGTGAAGGAGCTTTCTGCTGGGGATTAGTGCAGGGAGCACTTTGCAGAAGGCCTTTTCTTTGCCCCAGCTCTGTAAGAGTTATTAATTAACTGATGGCTACAGCACAGGATTTGAGGGCTTTGCCTGGAAGTCCTCTCTGGAGCACACCCTTAGGATGGGGTTGGTTGTTCCCTAGGCAATGGCTTTTGCCGTGCTAAAAGAAGCAGGTTGGGAGCAGCTCCTGGAGCAGTCACAAAATGGCATGGTTTGGGTAGGAAGGGACCTCAAAGATCAACCAGTTCCAACCTCCTGCCATGGGCAGGGAACTACAGGAGAGAATCCAGTGCAGGTCACCAAGATGCTGAGGGGCCTGGGGCAGCTCTGAGGAGCAAAGGCTGAGAGCCCTGGGGCTGAGAGCCAGCAGAAAAAGCAGCCCCAGGGGGGATCTGCTCAGTGCTCAGCAAGAGCTAAAGGACAGGGGGCAAGAGGCTGGGGCTGGGCTCCTGTCAGTGGTGCCCAGGGACAGGAAAGGGGCAGAGGGCACAAACTGGACCCTTCAACCTTTCTTCACAAGGTAGACGTTTAAGGCCCCTGAGCTTCTCAGAGCCTCTCTGTTGAAGACAGTCTCCGGTAGGTCCCTGTCCCTCTTGAATGGAGGACCCCAGAACTGGACACAGTCCTCCAGGTGGGGCAGGGGAACTTCCCTTCATCTGCTGGCCACACTCTTCTTCATCCCCACAAGGTGCCCTTTGGCCTTCTTGGACACAAGGGCACATTGCTGGCCCCTGGAGATCTCACTGCCCCCAGCACTCTCAGGCCCTTCTCCAGGCAGCTGCCCCCAGCAGACCACCCCTCCCCAGAGCAGTTGTCCCTCCCCAGGGCAGGAGGTGCTGCTGGCCCAGGGCTACCGGCAGGCAGGTGTGGCTCTGGGGAGTGCAGCAGCCAGCACCAGGCTGCCCCAGCTGCTGCCCCCGGGCACTGCTCAGCTGCTCTCTGCTGCTCCGCAGGTGACTTCCTCTGCATATCGCTGGTGAGGGGATTCGTGCAGCTCCGCTACAACCTGGGGGACAGGACCATCACCCTGCAGAGCTCCCAGCAGGTGGCCACGGCCGGGCACGGGTGGCATTTGCTGCAGGCAGGGAGGGTCGGCAACGAAGGCTACCTGGAGCTGGACGGCATCAACGTGACGCGAGCGGCTGAGCCCGGGATGAAGGCTCTGGACACGCAGACGGAGTTCTACGTCGGGGGAGTGTCGTCCCTGCAGCTCGTCCACCCCCTGGCAGCGGGGGGGAACCCCTCGGGCTTCAGCGGCTGCCTCAGGGAAGCTGCCGTCAACGGCCGGGAGCTGCTGCTGAGCGCCGTCGGGGCCAGCGCCGGGGCCAACGTGGGCGACTGCGACGGCACCGCCTGCGGCTACAGCGTGTGCGGGAACAACGGCAGCTGCCGGCCGCTGCCCCGCGGCTTCTCCTGCTCCTGCCACCACCCCTGGGCGGGACACAGCTGCCACGACTCCGTCCACTGCCTGCACAACAAGTGCGGGCCGCAAGCCCTCTGCCTCCCTCAGCCTGCCGCCGCCTCCTACACCTGCGCCTGCTCCCTGGGCTGGGCAGGGAGGTTCTGCCGGAGCAGAGTCTCCTTCTTCGTAGCGGAGTTCGTCGGCGACTCCTACATCAAGTACAGAGATCCTCTCTACCCCAAGAGGGACCTGCGCCACAGCCGCATCTCCCTCAACTTCAGCACCAGCCAGCCCGAGGGGCTGCTGGCCTGGATGGGAGAAGGGCAGGACGAGGACGACGACTTCCTGGGCATCGGCCTGGCCGGGGGCAGGCTGAAGGTGGTGGTGAACCTCGGGGAGAGGATCTCTGTCCCCCTGGCCCACGGCAGCCTGCCCACCTGCTGCGACCGACGCTGGCATCTCGTCACCGTCCTGCAGAACCAGACCTGCATCAAGGTCTACCTGGACGAGGAGCTGGTGGTGTTTGAAGACATCGACCCCCACAGGAGCTACACTGCCCTCAACTACGGCGGCATCTGCTACCTGGGCGGCTTTGAGCTGGGCAGGAAAGTCAGCCTGGTCACGGGAGGGCTCTTCCAGCAGGCCTTCGTTGGCAAGCTGAAGGACGTGGTGCTCTTCCAGGACTCCAAGAAAGTCCAGCTGATGAAAGCAGAAGGGTTCAATGTTCACAGCGGGAATTAAGGGAGGAAATGAGCCTCTAGAAGTGGTATAACAGGCATGGGGCCACAAATTCATTCAGCCCCAAGGGTGGAACAACCGAGCCATGGAGCGTACAACAGGTGTGGCATTCTGGACTCAACCTCTGCCCTTCTCCCACCCCATAACCCAAGAGGACTGAGCCATGGAGCATACAACAGGTGTGGCACTCTGGACTCAACCTCTGCCCTTCTCCCACCCCAAACCCAAGAGGACCGAGCCATGGAGCGTACAACAGGTGTGGCACTCTGGACTCAACCTCTGCCCTTCTCCTACCCCATAACCCAAGAGGACCGAGCCATGGAGCATACAACAGGTGTGGCACTCTGGACTCAACCTCTGCCCTTCTCCCACCCCAAACCCAAGAGGACCGAGCCATGGAGCATACAACAGGTGTGGCACTCTGGAC
>VWZI01002648.1:42398-79381 GCA_013396835.1 Psilopogon haemacephalus
GTTCTTCAAGCCCCCAAAGGTGGAAGAACCAAGCCATGAGGTATAGAATAGCTGCGGTGTCCTGGATCCCACCCCACAGCCAGAAGAGGGCACAGCCCAGGGTTCTCCTTCGCCGTGTGGCAGGCAGGGAAGCAGAGCACAGGCACTACGTCAGAAAGGTTTATCAGTTCAGAATCAAAATATCCCTTAAAATATTTACATTGTACAGTAAAAAGGGTAGCAAAACACAAAGGCATGTACAGGCTCCGGGGAGCACAGCCTTGGGCAGGGGAAGGTGGGGGGAGGAAAACAGGTGGGGGGAATGAAAAAGGGGTGGGAGGGAAGAAAAAAACTGGGAGAAGAAATTAAAAACTGGGGTGAGAGGAAAGAAAAGCTGGGTGAAGAAATGAAAAACGGGGAGAAGAAATGAAAAACTGGGAGAAGAAATTAAAAATGGGGGTGGGAGGAAAGAAAAACTGGGTGAAGAAATGAAAAATTGGGAGAAGAAATGAAAAATTGGGAGAAGAAAAATTGGGAGAAGAAATGAAAAACTGGGAGAAGAAATGAAAAACTGGGAGAAGAAATTAAAAACAGGGGTAAGAAGAAAGAAAAACTGGGTGAAGAAATGAACTGACTGCTAAAAAGCTGATTTTTTTTTTTCTTTAGCTTAAAAATGTTGGTTTTGTCAGTAAACCAAGTCCAGTTTAAAGCAATAAAACCTCCCAGCAGCTCAGCCTCCCAAATTCTGCACCCACACTGCTCCAGGTGCTAAGGAAGAGGACTAAAAGGAAATGGAATGGATTTTAGTGGAAGGATTGAGAGGAAACAGCTCTTGTGCAGCACTGAGGTGGTTAGGAGGGGGCAGAATGGGTGGAGACTTGGAGGGGAAATAAAAAAGGGATTTTGATGTCTGGAGAATTGGAGTTAGTAGGGGGGAAAAAATGGATTTTGATGTGTGGGAATTTTTCAGTCTTTTTAAAAAAAAGGATTTTAATGGGTGGGAATTTTGAGTCATTAAAATCAGTGCAAAACAAACAAACGAGAGGAAAAAAAAAGGATTTGAGAGCCTGAAATTGACTTTTTAAATGATCTTAAAACAGAAGAGAGCACAAAAGGCAGCAATGAAACTCTGCAGGATTTGAGGAAGGCCTCAGCTGGGACCGAAAACATCCCCCAAAGATCTCCCCAGTTGCTGAAGTGGTGAAAGTTTGGGGTTGTACAGCAGTGGGGGTAGTCTGGAGCTGTACAGCAGTGGGGGTAGTTTGGAGCTGTACAGCAGTGGAGACATGGTTCAAAGTGCTCCAGTCCCTACTTCTAGCTGGTCTCATGAGCAAAGGAACTGAGGCTTGGTACCTTGGGTGGCACCAGAACCACAGAGCGAGCTCTGCCACCCACCAAGCATGAGTCCAAGCCAAACGGCACAATCCTAGCAGGCTGCTTTTTGTGGGGTCTTCTTTTTTTTCCTCTCTCCTGGACTGTCTGAGGCCCCCNTCTTGCTTTTGCTCCTGTCGCTGTGGTCCCTGTGCCTGTCTCTACTCTTCTCACCCTCCCTCTCCCTATGCTTCTCTTTGCTCTTCTCCTTGTCTTCCTCGGGTTTGGGTTTCTCCCCCTTCTTCTCGGGGTTCTTAGTCTCTCTGGGGCTCCTCCCCTCGGCAGCGTGCGGGGACCGGGCTCGCTCCTTGTCTCGCTGCCCTTCCTCCCTGCCCTTCCTCTCCCTCTCCTTCTCCTGGTTCCTGTCCCTGCGCCTGTTGCGCTCAGCCTCCTGCTCCCAGCTCCTCTCCTTCTTCTGCTGCTGGGACTCGCTGTAGAACCGCTGCCTGTGCTGCTCGCCCTTCCCCCTGCTGAAGCCCCTCTCCGGGTGCTGCGGCTGCTCCTGCCTGCCCCACGGGTCGCTGTGGCGCCTCTCCGGCCTCCTGCCGTCCTTGCTCGGGAAGAAGCTGTCGGCTCCCAGGAAGCGAGGCTGTTTGTGAGCCACCGGCGGCATCCCCGGGGGCAGGGGCCCCGCGAAGTGCGGCGGCTGCCCCGGCAGGTGAGCCACCGGGGGCCAGGGCACCATGGGGCTCTGAGGGAAGCCAAAGGCAGGGGGAGGAAGGAGCGGAGGCGGCAGGTGAGGAGGAAAGGCAAACATGGGGCCGCTCTGCGGGGGGAAGCCGGGAGGCACGGGAGCCTGAAACTGAAATCCAGCCGGGCCGCATTTGGGATGCTGGAAGTTCTGCTGCGGAGCTCTGACGGGTGGGAAGCTGCTGCCAGGGACAGGGCTGGGCACTTGGGAGAGAAACTCAGAGCAAGAAGGGTTCTCCGCAGCCGCTGCCGAGCCTCTCCTGAAGGCAGCCGCTGCCTCCACCCCCTGCAGCAGGGCATCCTCCGGGGGCTGCTGCCCCTCCGCAGCTGCACTCTCTGCCCCCTGCTGTGCCTCTCCGCTCTGTGCATCGCCCTGGCAGGGCTTGAGGCCAGCCTCCGCAGGAGCCTGCTTGCACTCTGGCTCTGGGGGCTCAGCCCCCGGGGTGCCCTGGCGCTCCTCGGCCCTGCTGGCCTCCCCTTCCTTGCTCTCTACAGCCTGCTGGCTCCGGCCAGCTGCCTGCCGTGGGTCCCTCTTGAGATTAATGAAGGGTGGGGACTTAGAGGTGGTGGCAGTGGCACCTTCAGAGCAGCCTGCTGCAAGGTTGTTCTCGTTGGGTTTTTTCCCTGCATTGGAGGAGGAAGAGGAGGAAGAAGACAAGCTGGAATTTGTGGTCCTTCTGACTTCCTGGGCAGCACTGTTGTCCTTGTCAGGTAGCTGCCTCTTTGGGTCATTTTCTTTACCCTCTTCAGTTTCTTTGTTCTGAGCCGATAAAGTAGCTAAAAATGCCTCGGTGGAGACATCTGGAGGCTTCCCCTTCAGGCTCAACCCCACCAAGGATCCAGCGCTTCTTGAAGAACTTGAGGGGCCTCCAGCTGCTGCATCCACAGCTGCAGCAGCACTGCTGGCTTCTGGGGGGTCATCCAAAGCAGCCTTTGCATCAGTGTCTTCAGGAGTTTCCTCCAGGTCCATGTCCTCCTCCTGGGAGGTTGCCTGCTCGTTTAACAAGGGAATGTCTTCGCTGGAGCTTGCTGCTGCCTTGCTGGGCTCAAACACCTGCCCCGTGGTACCCAAAAGGCTTTGAAGAATGTCATCCACTGGCAGGGGTTTATTTGCCAGCTCCAGAGCAGAAGGTTGATTTTCCCACCCAACCAGGACTCCAGGCAGAAATCTGAGAGGCTTTGGTGGTTCATGCTTGGTGCTCTCCACCAAGGGCTCAGTAACTGCCGCAGCATCCTCAGCGCTGGCCTGCTGGGGCTTGTTCCTCTGCTTGTGCAGCACTGCTGTGAAGGAGTTAAAGAAATCATTCTCCTCCTCCTCCTCCAGGGCCAGCTCATGATGAGAGACTTCAGGTTTGCTTGGCTTGCTTTTCTTCTCTGGTGGCAGGGTGCTCAAGCTGCTCTCAGCAGGTTCATCCACAAAGCCACCCGCAGCAGTGGCCACAGCAGGGATCTGCCTCTTCATCTTCTGGCGGATGATCAGCCCCAGTAACAGGTTGGGTCGATGGACTTCAATCCCTGCACAGAAAGAGGCAGGGGTGAGACCTCCTCAGGGCACACAGGAGCACAGCCAGGAGGGTCTGGAAGTCTCTAGAGCAGGAGACTTCACAGCCTCCTCTCTGAGCAGCCTGCTCCAGGCTCCAGCACCCTCACATTGACAAAGTTCTCCCTCCTGTTCCCTGGCACCTCCTCTGCTCCAGCTTGCCCCCAGTGCTTCTTGTCCTGTTCTTGGCCATCCCTGAGCAGAGCCTGGCTCCAGCCCTGCACATCTTGATCACAGCACTGAGGGCAGCCCTCAGGCTCCTCTGCTCCAAGCAGCCTCAGCTCCCTCAGCCTGGCCTCACAGGAGCTGTTCCACTGCCTGCAGCAGCTTTGGGGCTCTGGGCTGGACTCTCTCCAGCAGTTCCCTCAGCTCCTTCTTGAGCTGAGTGGCCCAGAACTGGACACAATATTCCAGATGTGGCTTCAGCAGGGGAGAGCAGAGGGGCAGGAAAACCTCTCTGACCTCCTGTCCACTCCCCTCCTGATCCACCCCAGGCTGCCCTTGGCCATAAGGGCACCTTGCTGTCTCCTGGGCATCCTTCTAGCCACCAAGACTCCCAGGGCTGTCTCTCCTCTGTCTTGCTCTCCAGCAGCTCAGTGTTACGCTAGTCCAGCTCCAGCCTCCAGCTGGTACTTACCAGGCCCATCAAAAGGCACCAGGTGATGTGGGACTTTGTCTGAGGAGCCCAGGGGGATGAGGTACAAATCCTTCACCTGCTTCATGTTGTTGGCAGCCACTCCGTAGCGCTTCCTGCTGCTGAAGTAGGCGAAGAGCAGGGCGTAGGAGATCTGATCCTCCTCCGTCACCGGCGTGAAGCGAACCACACAGATCTCCTGCCATGGGCAAGAGGCAGAGCTGGCCTCAGGGCTTCAGGCAATGGGCTGGAAGGGACCTTCAGCACCATCCAGTGCCAACCCCTGCCACGGGCAGGGACACCTCCCACCAGCCCAGCTTGCTCATCCAGCCTGGCCTTGAACACCTCCAGGGAGGGGACAAAGCTTTTGTGTCCAAGATAACCACTGGGAGTGGGAGAAGAGCAGCACACAGAGCCCAGAGCTCAGGGCAATAAGGTCTGCCCTGACCCTCCTCCAGGCTGCACACACCCAGCTCCCTCAGCCTCTCCTCACAAGGCTGTGCTGGGGAGGAGCAGCTGAGGGAGCTGGGGGTGTGCAGTGTGGAGCAGAGGAGGCTGAGGGCAGAGCTCATTGCTCTCTCCAGCTCCCTGAGAGGAGGCTGCAGTGAGCTGGGCTTGGGCTCTGCTGTCTGCTCTCAGGTGAGGGAAGGAGAGGAAATGGCCTGGAATTGTGCCAGGGCAGGATTAGGTTGGAGAGAAGGAAAAATGTCTTTGGTGCCAGGGTGGTCAGGGACAGTCAGAAGCTGCCCAGGGAGGTGGTGGAGTCCCCATGCCTGGAGGTGTTCCAGACAGGTGTGGCCATGGCACTTGGGGCCGGGGTTTAGTGGCCATGATGGGGTTGGGTTGATGCTGGATGATCTTGGAGGCCTTTCCCAACTCAACCAACCAGTCTGAGGATTCTCTTAACAGCAAGTGGCAGCCTAAGGTGAGGTGATAAGAAAGATCAAGGCCAGGAGCTGCCACCCACCTCACTCCACACCCCCACCAGGCACCCACAACTGTCAGGTGTGTCACAGATACCCCAGGGCAAAGAAGCCAATAAAAAGCAAATCCTCACCAGGCAAACTCCTTACCTTGGTCCCTGAAGCTTTGATTTTTTCTACATACTCCCAGACAGTGTGAGGAGAGATCCTGCCTCCTACTTGGATACTGTCAGGTAAATCCTAGGAGGAAGGACAAGAGAAACCTGAACCCAACCTACAAACTGGTGTAGACCTTCCACACAGGATCCATTGCATGCATTCAACACGTGCTGCATTATTCTAGCTCTCCAAACATTCTGGGGTGCTGAGTGCTGAGCAGCTCCCCAGGAGCCAGCAGTGCCCTCATACAGCCCAGCAGGCAGCTGTGTGCTGGGCTGCAGCCAGAGGAGTGTGGGCAGCAGGGAGAGAGAGGGGATTGTGCCCCTGGGCTCTGCTCTGCTCAGACTTCACCTCCAGTCCTGTCCCCAGCAGAAGGAGGATACAGAGCTGCTGGAATGAGTCCAGAGGAGGCCACAAAGATACTCCAAGGGCTGGAGCAGCTCTGCTGTGAGCACAGGCTGAGGGAGCTGGGGGTGTGCAGCCTGCAGAGGAGAAGGCTCCAGGGGGACCTCAGAGCTGCCTGCCAATGCCTGAAGGGATCCTGCAGGAAGGCTGCAGATGGATTTGTCCTCAGGAGGTCTGCAGACAGACCAAGGGGGAATGGTTTGGAGCTGAGGCAGAGCAGGGTTAGAGTAGAGCTGAGGAAGAAGGTGAGTGTGAGAGTCTGGCACAGGCTGCCCAGGTAGGCTGTGGCTGCCTCCTGCCTAGGGGTGTTCAAGGCCAGGCTGGGTGAGGTTTTGAGCATCAGAGCCTGGTTGAGAGCTGTCCCTGGGCACCCTCAATGCTCTACACACAACTGCAGCTGTCTGCCAGACCAAACCTCCAGAAAAGCCTCACACTGCTGCATAGAAGATCAAATCAGATCTTGCATCGTGAGGGTAAAACACAACCTGCAGAGCTGTTCCTCCCCACATACAACTGTTCTTAGATGCTCTACTCACAAATATCAAACCAGAGATTTAGGATCATTTAGGAAAGTGGAAAGGGAAAAAAAAAAAAAAAAAAAAAAAAAAAAGGGGTTATAAATNAAAAAAAAAAAAAAGCAGGTTGCTAGAATAAAGCAGAAAAGGTTTGAAAAGTAGGATTGAAAAGAGGTAGTGTTTAAAAAGCAGCAGTGGCAAATCTATTGGAAAAAGCAGTGTTGGAAAAGCAGCACTGAAAGGCAATATCAAAAATGCATCTGAAAAGGTAGTGCTTCATGTGCAATGCTGAACAATAGTAGCAACAAAAAATAGTAGTAGTAGTAGTTAAAGGGAGCAACCCAAAGTAGTGGCACCCAAAAAGGTGGCACCCAAATATCTAATATCTGAAAAGTGGCACCCAAGAAGGGAGCCTCTAAAAGAGCATTTTAAAAATAGTATAGAAAAAAATCAGAAGTACTAAAAAGCAGCATTAAAAAAAGCATTTGAATGTAATGCCTAAAGAGCAGTAGTTTAAAAGACAGCATTAGAATCCTAGAATCAGTCAGGGTTGGAAGGGACCACAAGGATCAGCCAGTTCCAACCCCCCCTGCCATGCCCAGGGACACCCTACCCTAGATCAGGCTGCCCACAGCCTCAGCTCATCCAGTCAATGTGGAGGAGACAGCACAAAACACATGGAGACATCCCCAGGCTTGTTTCCATCAGGGATGTGGCACCACACTCAGCATTCTTCTGTTCATTAAAAGGAGCAGTAATTAAAGAGCAGCAAAGAGCAGCTTCTGAAAAGCAGCAATTGAAGAGCAGCAATTTAAAGGCAGCAATAAAAGGTATATTAGGCGGGGGAAAAAAAGGTCTATCTGAAAAGCACTGTTTTAAAAGTAGTATTTCTAAAAGCAGTTCTACCAAGGCAGTGCTTCAGCAGAGGCCTTGAGAAGCAAGGACAAAAAGTGTCTGGATGTAATGCTTCAAGAGTAGCATTTCAAGGGTAAAGAGCAGCATTAAAATGTGGTCTTCAAGAACAGGGACCAGAAAGCTGCACTAGGAAAGCAGCATTCAGAAGAGTGCCATTAAAAAGCAGTAGTTAAAGGTACTAAAAGGGAAACTATAGGATTAGCATAGTAGTATTGCAAAGAAGTCATTAAAAACTACCAATTGTAAAGCAGCATAGAATCATTCAGGATTGGAAGGGAGCACAAGGATCAGCCAGTTCCAACCCCCCTGCCATGCCCAGGGACACCCTACCCTAGAGCAGGCTGCCCACAGCCTCTGCCAGCCTGGCCAAAAACACCTCCAGGGATCTGGCCCCAAACACCTCCCTGCAGGGGCAACCCATTCCAGGCTCTCACCACTCTCATGCTGAACAACTTCCTCCTCACCTCCAGTCTCAATCTCCCCACCTCCAGCTTTGCTCCATTCCTCCTAGTCCTGTCACTCCCTGAGAGCCTAAGAAGTCCCTCCCCAGCTTTTCTGTAGGTCCCCTTCAGATGCTGGAAGGCCACAAAAAGGTCACCTGGGAGCCTCTGGAGACTTGTCAGATGTGAGATTTAAATGCAACCTGAGATCTGCTCGTGGCCAGGCCAAGGGGCAGCACTGAGCCCCAACAACACTCTCAGCCTGCTGCTCGCAGCAGCTGCAGCCCTCTCCTGCCTCTCACCTCACTCAAGAGAGCAAGCAGCAGCTTTTGCTTTACTTTTAGGGATGCTTTACTTTACTGGAATGGAAGGGCAGGAGCAGAACTGCCACCAGAGAGGCAGAAAGAACCCTGTTAGGTTATGAATTCCAAGAAGCTTCCGTTGTAGAAGACGAAAAGGCTTCTGACACTGCCAGCAGAAGCCAGCATCAGTCACTTCTCCTCCAGAAAGAAACTAAAATGCCTTGAATTCAAAGCTCAGCTCTCATTTTCTCACCTCTGACTCAGAAAATGAGTCCCAGCAAGGTCCTGCCTTCCCTGCTGCCTTCTGCTACAGAAGATGCTCCACAAGCACCAAGAGGCAGCTCAGCTTTGAGACACCAGCTGGACAGAGCTGCACAGCCTCAGGAGACATCATATAGATGGCCTAGGGTTGGAAAGGACCCTCCAAAGTCACCTTGTTCAAGCCCCTGGGCACTCTGCAGGAACACCTCCAGCTGCAGCAGGCTGCACAGAGACACAGCAAGCCTGACCCTGAATGTCTCCAGGATGGGGACTCCATTATCTCCCTGGGCAGCCTGTGCCAGTCTCCCCACCCTCACTGTGCAGATCTTCCTCCTGATGTCCAACCTAACTCTGCCCTGCTCCACTTACCAAACCACTGCCCTCAGCCTATCCCCACAGGCCCTTCTCAACAGTCCCTCCCCAGCCTGCCTGCACCTCCCCTGCAGATATTGAAACGCAGCTCTAAGCTCTCCCTGGCTCCTTCTCCTCTCCAGGCTGAGCAGCCCCAACTCTGCAGCCTGTCCCCACAGCAGAGGTTCTCCAGCCCTCTGACCATCTCCATGGCCACCTCTGGACCCACTCCAACAGGTCCATGTCCCTCACTGCCTTTCATCACTGAATTATTATCAGCCCACAAGTGGACCAAGTCCCCACAGTTAATGAATTAGTGGTTAATTAATTCTTCTGCAGTCAGAAGAAATACCTCTGTCAGATACTCAAAGGAGCCAGACACTGGGTAAGCCTTGATGACAAACTTGGCCACTGAAGGCATATTGATGAAGCCCTTCCAGATGAAGTTGAGGCGTGCCAGGAACAGACTCTCACATTCCACGGTGCCAGGGGTTTCTGACCTGCAAACAAAACACAACCAAGCCCCACTTTTAGAACAGGACAGACCCCAAAAGGTACCAGCAGTCAGGATTCTAATTCAGTATAGTGGGGGGGGAAACACTGGAATAAGGTTGCCCAAGGAGGCTGTGGATGTCCTTGCCCTGAAGGTGTTCAAGGCCAGGCTGAATGAGGCCTGGAGCAACCTGTGCTGGTGAGAGGTGTCCCTGCCCATGGCAGGGAGTTGGTGCTGCATGATCTTGAAGCTCCCTTCCAACCAAACCCATGCCATGAATCTGTTTCTTTGTGAAGTAAAGACGAAGGCAGGGAAAACTTTCCATTTGATGGGCAATGGGAAGGGCAGGCAGACACCCATGGTGCTCCTGGAGTGCCTTAGGAGGCACCTGGCCTTGAGGAGGCTGGAGGAGGCTGAGGGGAGACCTCATGGCCCTCTACAGCTACCTGAGAGGAGGCTGCAGCCAGGTAGGCCTCTTGTCCCTAGTAAGGAGTGACAGGATGAGGGGAAACAGCCTCAGGCTGCACCAGGGCAGGCTTAGTGTATGAGAAGAACCTTTTTGAGTGAGAGGGTTCTCAGAGCCTGGCACAGGCTGCTCAGGGAGGTGGCTGAATCCCCACCCCTGGAGGTGCTTCCCAGGTGCTGAGGATGGTGCTGAGGGCCATGGCTTAGGCCCAGCCTGGCAGAGTGAGAGAAGGGTTGGGCTGGAGGAGCTGGAAGGGCTTTGCCAAGCAAAGCTACCCCCCCCCCACTAAGCCCAGGGACCCCTTCTGGCAGCTTTTGTTACTTCGGGAGAGGTGGCAGCGAGGACTTGGCTGGGTCTCGTTTGTCATCTTCCAGCAGCTCTGCAGCCAGGATGCTGGAGGTGGAGCTGAGGGCGTCGGCGATGCTCTCGGCCTCGTTGTCCGACGGCTTCCGCGCAACCCCCACCGACACCTTCACCTTCCTGGAGGAGAGGGAGTCGGACGGGGGAGCCATGCGCCCTGCGGGAGGAGGGCAGGGCTCTCAGTGCTCAGCAAAGACACCGCCCCGGCACACCATGCAGAGACACACCCCCACTGAACCCTGCCCTTGGAAGGGACCTCTGCGGATCATCCAGTCCAACCCCTCCTTGGCCGCAGCAGGGGCACCCCGAGGAGGTCACATCTACAGGAAGCACCAAAAATGCTCCAGGTTGTCACTGCGGTGGGACAAAGAACTGATCCACTTGGTGGGGATTTATAGCCTGGAGAGAGGAAGAGCCTGGGGTGCTGGTTGGCAGCTGGCTGAAGATAAGCCAGGGTGTGCCCAGGTGGCAAGGGCAGGGATTGTGCCCCGGGGCTGGGCACTGCTCAGGCCACACCTTCAGTGCTGGGTTCCGTTTTAGGGCCTTCATGCCAAGCAGGACACTGAGGAGCTGGAGCAGATCCAGAGAAGGGCACAAAGGTGGGGAAGGGTCTGGAGAAGAGGGTTGGGGAGGAGCAGCTGAGGGAGCTGGGGGTGTGCAGTGTGGAGCAGAAGAGGCTGAGGGCAGAGCTCATTGCTCTCTGCAGCTCCCTGAGAGGAGGCTGCAGTGAGCTGGGCTTGGGCTCTGCTGCCTGCTCTCAGGTGAGGGAAGGAGAGGAAATGGACTGGAATTGTGCCAGGGTAGGGTTAGGTTGAAGAGGAAGAAAAATGCCTTTGGTGCCAGAGTGGTCAGGGACTGGCAGAGGCTGCCCAGGGAGGTGGTGGAGTGCCCATGGCTGGAGGTGTTTCAAAGGCATGGCTGAGGAGCTTAGGGCCATGCTGTGCAGAGGGAGCTGCTGGGCTGTGGCTGGACTGGATCATCTCCAGGTGTTTTCCAAGCAGGCCATGCCATGATTCCATGGATGCACTCCCAGAAGCCCACTGAGCTTTGTGGCTGAGGAGCACAGCCCAGGCTGCTGGAGGGCCCTGGTGCTCTTTTCAGCCCTACCTATGCAGATCTTGCAGTTGAGGTCAAAGAGGTGGTTCTTGTGCTGGCTGGTGGTGTCTGGAGATGCAGACTCAGCCACCTCCCTGTCCCTGTCAGCCTCCTCTGCCTTCTCCAGCAGCTTCAGGCTGGGCTCCTGCAGGACAAACCAACACAGTTAGGGGAGAGCAAGAGAACATCAGCAGCTATCAACCACTCCAGCTTCTGGGGACACCAAACCTCAGCAGCCTCAAAGGCTGGGATCAGACCTCATGGAATCATTAAATCCAAGAAATAAACTGAGTCTAATCCAAACCAAACCTCATAAAATCATTAAATCCAATAGATAACCTGAGTCTAATCTAAACCAAACCTCATAAAATCATTAAATCTAATAGATAAACTGAGTCTAATCTAAACCAAACCTCATAAAATCATTAAATCCAATAGATAACCTGAGTCTAATCTAAACCAAACCTCATAAAATCATTAAATCAAATAGATAAACTGAGTCTAATCTAAACCAAATCACATCAAATCATTAAATCAAATAAATAAGTTGAGTCTAATCTAAACCAAACCTCATAAAATCATTAAATCCAATAGATAAACTGGGTCTAATCTAAACCAAATATCATGAAATCATTAAATCCAATAAATAAACTGAGTCTAATCTAAACCAAATCTCATAAAATCGTTAAATCCAATAAGTAAGCTGAGTCTAATCAAAACCAAACCTCATAAAATCATTAAATCTAATAAATAAGCTGATTCTAATCTAAACCAACTCTCATAAAATCATTAAGTCAAATAAACTGAGTCCAATCTAAACCAAACCTCATGAAATCATTAAGTCCAATAAATAAGCTGAGTCTAATCTAAACCAAGTCTCATAAACACTAAGGAAATAATGAAATTAAATAAATAAATCTCATCTCAATAATATCTAACAAACTCCAATAAAATCACCCCCAAAAAAAAGACTTTTCTCATCTCTTCCAGCTAAGGTTTGGAGTAATTTGTACTATGAATTAATTAGCATTAGCAAAAAGTCCTTCAGGTAAGATGATTTCCTCCTAGTAAAAATAATTAACTGCTATTAATGCATCCATGGCAGGTAAGATATTAGAGTATTTCCTGCTATTATATTAATTAATTGGTATTAATAATGATATTTCAGTATCATGCTTTAAAGGATCCTCTGACATTAAATGAATTAATTGCTATTCCCAATTATTTTTAAGGTAAGATTCAGAGTGTTTGCTGCTATTACATTAATTAATTGGTATTAATAATGATATTTCAGTATCATGCTTTAAAGGATCCTCTGACATTAAATGAATTAATTGCTATTCCCAATTATTTTTAAGGTAAGATTCAGAGTGTTTGCTGCTATTACATTAATTAATTGGTATTAATAATGATATTTCAGTATCATGCTTTAAAGGATCCTCTGACATTAAATGAATTAATTGCTATTCCCAATTATTTTTAAGGTAAGATTCAGAGTGTTTGCTGCTATTAAAGTAATGAACTGCTCCTAAATGGGTATCTCCCAGGTTAGATTTATTGTCCTTTCTGCTATTAACTTAATTAATAGGTATTAATAAATACCTTCCAGGTAACACTTGGGAGCATTTTCTGCTATTAAATTAATTCATGTTCCCTTCCTACCTATATTTCAGGTTAAGATTTAGAAGGTTTCTTACTATCAGATGAACTAATTTGTCTCCATAACTCTATTCTAGGCTGGAGTTAAAACATTTTCAGCTGTCCCATGAACTCATTGCTATTCCCAAAGGTTTTCCAGCTAAGCTTTGGAGCCTCCTCTGCTGTCCAATCCATTAGTTGCCATTCCCAAGGACCTCTCTGCCACGCTCTCTCTTCTGCCATTGCTGTGCTGGTTTGAACTAATTGGAGAATTTGAGTGAGAAATTAAGACTGTAGGCTGAGAGAGGCAAACAGATGATGCTACTTCACCCAGAGCTCTACTGAGAAGGAAAAAAAAAATTGTTTTAAGAGTTCTAACCCAAATATAGATAAGTCAGAGTGCTTCAGGCCTCTCTGGGCTGCAGCTGCTTCTCTTGCATGGTCTTCTTTGTCTCTGCCTTTTGTAGCTGATTCTCAATAATTCCACTAACCTTTTTCCTACTGCTAACCCCCCCGGCCAATCTACCTCCACCTATCTGCTGCATCAACAGGTGGTGAAAGAAGATTGGGGAAAGGGAGAAAGGTGGTAGGGGTGGTTAGAGACCCCTCTTAGGGATTTTGGTCTCTGGGAGGGCTGTGGTGTTTCTGTATTACCTTTTCACTGTATATATCTGTAAATATCTGTTATCCATTGTAAATATCTGCTTGGATATTGTGCATTGCTGTAAATGCAAAGCTTCATTTATCAACTTCCAGTGTCCCGAGTCTCCGTTATATAAAAAGGTGGGGGGGCAGGTAACTGCTCAAACAATTGCCACCAAGAAGTCATGGACACAGAACAAAGAAAAGCCCAGCAAGGGCAGAGAGGCTGCAGGGGCAGCTGAACCTCAGCCCCGAGCAGCAGAGCCCTGCCCAGCCCGGCCCAGCCCAGGGCAGTGCCACCTGCAGGTCCATGGCCTCCTCCTGCTCCTTCATGGGCGTCTCGCTCTCGATCTCGATCTCCCCCTTGTGAGTGATCTTGGTGATGGGTCTCCTCTCCACCTCCCTCTGCTCCTTCTCAATCATCTCGATTGTCTGCAAGCACAACCAAACGCCAGGGGTCAGGCATGCTCGTTGCCAGGAGACAGCACAAACAAACAGTTGGAACTCCACCAAACATCAGGATCTGCAACTAGACTGGAACCAGCTGAGCTTTAAGGTCCCTTCCAACCCAACCCATTCTGGGCGGAAAAAGAACAAATTCTTCTATTCCAAGGGGCAAGCAGGGCAAAGACTGATACAAGGTATAAAGAGCTTCAGCAAAACATTCAATCATACAACTGAGGGACCCTCCAAGCTCATCCTGTCCAACCCCCTGTAGGTAGCAGCAGGCTGCACAGGTACACATCATATCTGACCTTGAATGACTGCAGGGACAGAGCCTCCACCACCTCCCTGGGCAGCCTGTGCCAATCTCTCCCCAGCCTCCCTGTGCAGAGCTTCCTCCTGATGCCTAACCTAACTCTGCCCTGCTCCACTTACCAAACCATTGCCCTCAGCCTGTCCCCACAGGCCCTTCTGAACAGTCCCTCCCCAGCCTGCCTGCACCTCCCCTGAAGATATTGAAATGCAGCTCTAAGCTCTCCCTGGCTCCTTCTCCTCTCCAGGCTGAGCAGCCCCAACTCTGCCAGCCTGTTCCCATAGCAGAGATTTTCCAGCCCCATCTCCATGGCCTCCTCTGAACCCTCTCCATCAGGTCCCTTCCAGCCTGAGCCACTCTAGGACACTATGAAGGCCTTGGGTTATTTTTGTGCACCCTGAATTCTGTTCTTTCTGCATGCCCCCAGGCTGCCAACAGCAACTTCAAGCCCCCTCTGCCCAGCCTCACATGTCTGTTCTCTCTCTGCCTCCAGGCAGCCAGCTCCTTGGACGCCAGCTCTTCTGGGCTCATCCTGATGAGGTGCTCTGGAGTCACTTCTCCTTTCAGCACTTTCTTGAACAAGATCTAGGAGGAAGAAGAAAAAGTGAATGGTTGCTGCCAAGGGCAGAGCAGCAGGGAATGAAGCAGGAAAGCAGCAGAGCCTGGAATGCTGCAGGGATTGGTGGCTTTGGGTCCAGCGCTGGGCACTGGCATGGGCAGAGGTCACCCTCAGCAGGTCTGCTGATGGCACCAAGCTATGTGGTGCTGCAGATGGCTTCCAGAAGGATCTTGGCAGGCTTGGGAGGTGGCCGGTGCCAACTGCATGAGGTTTGACAGGCACAGTGTAAGGTCCTGCAGCTGCCAGTGCCCATTGCTGGCTCCTGCCCAGCTTCTCACCACTGTGGCAGGGCAGGGCAGAGCACCCCACAATCAATTCAACCCCCCCAGCACCCCAAGCCCTTCTCTGCAGGGCTGGTCTCACTCTCATCACCTCAAGCCTGGATGGCTATCCAAGATTGCCCTGACCCAGGTGCAGGACCTTGCACTTGACCTTACTGAACCTCCTGAGTTTTCCTCTGCCCCCCTGACTGTGTTCAGCCTCACAAGGTTCTCCTCAGCCCTGTGGAAGCTCAGTGAGGCTCTCCAGAGCCCACTTCTCAGCAAGGTCCCCCCAGGCTGCCTGCAGAGCATCCCAGACCCCACCTACGTTGTTTTTGGGATCCTTGAGGTTGAACATGAGGCTCCTGTATTTGTTCTTGTACTTGGAGTCAGTGTCTCGAAAGAAAGAGAAGAGCTCCCTCTCAATCCTGGTGGCCACCTTGGCTGCTCTCTCCTCAGGGATCTTCAGACTGGAGTCAGTCAGCCTGGGAGAGGACACCAGGGGAGAAATCAACAAAGGATTGCAAGCAACTTTCAGTGTTTCCTCTGCCTTCTGAAACCCAGCCCAACAACTACTCCCATGTAATCATCTGGTCTGCACCTCTTCATCAGGATTTCCTTCAGAGACTGCTTGACACTCTGCCTTATCTGGTCAGCAGAAGGTTTGGAAGCAGGCACAGCTGGGGGGTGAGGTGCAGGAACAGAGCCTTTCTCAGTTTTCTTCTTCTTCAGTTCTGGTTTCTCATGGACACCTACGAAAGACCATGAAAAACTGTAAGCTCCTCAAACCAGTGCCACAAACCTGCACTCCTGCTGAGTGACATCGACTCTGATGCTAAGAAACATCCTTCAAGGACAAGGAAGGGGCTCAGAGAAGGTGGTTGTGGGTTTGTGTTGACCTTCCAGGAGAAGGGATGAGGTCAACAGGGTGGCTGTGGGGTTGGTTTTGTTCTTTTTGTCATTTTGAAATAGAATAGAATAGAGCAGAGTAGAGTAGAATGTGCCTGTAGCATAGCCTGGGGTTCCAGATTGATCCAGAAAAAAACATCCTCAGAAGAAACAAACCAAGACCTTTTCTCTCTAACTAAAGGGATTTGCTTCTGCACTGGATCAAAATCTATACAACAGGCTGGGCTGGAAGGGACCTTCAGGATCAACCACTGCCAACCCCTGCCATGGGCAGAGACAACTCCCACAGTCCAGCTTGCTCAAGGCTTCATCCAGCCTGGCCTTCAATACCTCCAGGGTGAAGGCATCCAAAGCCTCCCTGGGCAACCTGTGCCAGTGTCTTCCCACCCTCACTGGCAAGAATTTCTTCCTCATCTCCTCTCACTCTCCCCTCTCCCAGCTCAAAGCCATTGTCCCTCATCTTGTCACTCCCAGCCCTTGTCAAAAGTCCCTCCTCAGCTCTCCTGCAGCCCCTTCAGGTCCTAGAAGGCTGCTCTAAGGTCTCCCTGGAGCCTTCTCTTCCCCAGATTCTGCAAGCTACACACAAGTTCTGACTTGCAAAATCAAATCTAAAAAGAAATGAGAGCTAAAGATCTCAAACACCAGAGGAAGGAACAGAGATCTTCAGATCATGCAATGGTTTGGTCTGAAGGCCCAAGTATACCATGGATGTCCCCTCCCTGGAGGTGTTAAGGCCATGCTGGATGAGTCCTTGAGCAACCTGTGCTGGTGGGAGGTGTCCTTGCCCATGGCAGGGAGTGGGACTCAATGATCTTCTGTGTCTCTTTCAACCCAACCCATTCTGTGAATCTGAGCTGGAAAGGGCTTCAAGATCACTCAGTTCCAAGCCTCTGTCATGGGCAAGGCCATCACAACCACCCAGACTCCAGAAGATGGTTTTCAACCCTAACACTGCAAAGAAAGGCACCACCCTGCAACATGTACCCTGAGCCACAGCCTGCAGTCTCTACCTGTCTTTGAGGACCTTTCCAGCACAGTGAGGGACTCTTTACTCAGCTTCTCCTGTTTCTCCTCGGGGGAGCGCCGAGGGCCTGCAGCACTCTGGGGGCCCCTCCGAGCAGGAAGCTGCTGTCCTTTCTTGGCATCCACCTCTCTGGGCTCTGCCACGCTCTTCCCATCACCAGACTCCTGCAACACAGAGGTACACAAGTTAGCATGAGGGCTATAGGGGCTGCTCTGGGAAACAGAACTTGGGCTTCTGGTGGCCAACAGTATGCCCATGGGCCAGCATTGTGCCCTCCTGGCCAAGAAGGCCAAGGGCAGCCCAGGGCATCAAGGAGAGAGTGGCCAGCTGACAAGGGAGGTTCTCCTGCCCCTCCACTCTGCCCTGCTGAGACCACATCGGGAGTGTTGTGCTCAGGGCTGGGCTGCCCAGCTCAAGGACAGGGACGTGCTGCAGAGGAGCAAAGCTGGAGGTGGGGAGATTCAGACTGGAGGGGAGGAGGAAGTTCTTCACCATGAGAGTGGTGAGAGCCTGGAATGGATTGCCCAGGGAGGTGATTGAGGCCCCAATCCCTGGAGGTGTTTTTGGCCAGGCTGGCAGAGGCTCTGTGCAGCCTGATCTAGGGTAGGGTGTCCCTGGGCATGGCAGTGGGGTTGGAACTGGCTGATCCTTGTGGTCCCTTCCAACCCTGACTGGTTGAGACTGCACCGAGCAGGGCCTGGGACTCACCCGTCTGAAGATCTTGACTTTGTGCTTCCCAGCGTCCTCTGCCTGCTTGCTCTTGTCCGCCCCGGGGGGTGTCTGCTTGGCCAGTCCCCCCCTGTCCCCCTCGCTGCTTTTCTCCTCTCTCTGCAGGTCAGCTCTGCCCGGTGCCTCCGCCTGCCCCGAGCTCTCCATCCTGCTGTCCTCCTCGGCACAGCAGCGCACGCAGACGTACTCCTTGTCCTCCTCGCCCAGCTGCTGGGCCTGGGCCAGGCTGAGTCCCACGCAGTCCCCGTGGAACCAGTCATCACAGCGCCCACAGCCCACCATGAACCTGCCCAGAGAGCCACAGTCAGCACAGCCTGCCAGCAACAGCCTGCCTGCAACCTACAGCCCACCATGAACCTGCCCAGAGAGGCACAGTCAGCATAGCCCTGCCTGCAACCCACAGTCCTGCCTGCACCCAGCACAGCAGCAACTTCCCAGCACAGCACTGTGCCAGCTCACTTGGGCTGCTTCTAGAGAGGAAAGAGGGAGGCAAAGCTTGCAGAGGAGGAGCCGCAGGGGTGACCTCATTCATGTTCATATACATGTGCAGGGAGGCTGCAGCCAGGCCCTGCTGGGTGATGCCCAGTGACAGCACAAGGGGCAATGGTGGCAGCTGAGGCATGGAAGGTTCCTTGACAACCTGAGGAAGAATTTTTTTCCCTCTGAGGGTGACAGAGCCCTGGAACAGGCTGCCCAGGGGGATTGTGGAGTCTTCCTCTCTGGAGATATTCAAGAACTGTGATCTGCTCTGGGTGATCCTGCTCTGGCAGGGGGGGCTGGGCCAGGTGAGCTTTTGAGGTCCCTTCCAGCCTCTGACATTCTGTGGTTCTATGATTCTATGAAAATGCCCCTGGAAACATCAGCAGCAGCTTTAAAACTTAGCATAGAGTCATGGAATGGTAGGGGCTGAAAGGGAGCTCTGCAGATCACCCAGAACAGGGACACCCAGGGCAGGGCACACAGCAACACCTCCAGGTGGGCTTGGAAGCCTCCAGAGCAGAAGGTTCTACAGCCTCTCTGGGCAGCCTGCTCCAGTCCTCCAGCACCCTCACACCAAACAAGTTTCTCCTCATGCTGAGGAACCTCCTGGCTTCCAGTTTGTGTCCACTGTGCCTTGTCCTATCCCAGGACAGCAATGAGGAGAGCCTGGCCCCTGCTTCTTGCCCCCCAGCCCTCAGCTCTTCATAGCCACTGAGCAGATCCCCTCTCAGCCTTCTCCTCTCCAGGCTCTCAGCCCCAGAGCTCTGGCATCCTTGAATTCCCCAAGTGAGGCACCTGATCTGATCCAGGCATCTCACAAAGTCCTCCTTACCTGGACAGTGAATTTGTCAGTAGCTTTACATCCATCTCCAGCCTTACACCATGGGATGATCCTCCTGAGAAATGGGCCTGGGGCTTTTTTTGGTGTTCTATGTGCCTCTTTTTTTTTTTTTAGTAGTCCACAAGACTATCAAAACCTCAGTGTGGCTTTGGAACCTTCCCCTCAAATCCTACCCAACAGCAATTTTTCAGCCTGCTCTTACAAAATAAATTTGACAGAAATGTAGAAAAAAAATCCAAAAGAGATTCAAAGAACTTCCCTCCAAAACTCTCTGAAGCAGTTGTGTTTGAAAAGGCCTGGACATTTCCTTGCAAGGTTCACAGAATCATGGAATGGTTTGGTTGGAAGAGACCTTCAAGATCACAGAATCACGAAATATTTGGGTTGGAAGAGGCATTTAAGCTCACAGAATCAGGGAATGGTTGGGTTGGAAAAGACCTTCAAGATCACAGAATTGTGGAATGGTTGGGTTGGAGATCACAGAATCATGGAATGGTTGGGATGGAAGAGACCTTTAAGCTCACAGAATCATGGAATGGTTGAGTTGGAAGAGACCTTCAAGATCACAGAATTGTGGAATGGTTGGGTTGGAGATCACAGAATCATGGAATGGTTGGGATGGAAGAGACCTTCGAGCTCACAGAATCAGGGAATGGTTGGAAGAAACCGTCAAGCTCATCCAGTGCCAAGCCCTGCCATGGGCAGGGACATGTCCCACCAGCCCAGGTTGCTCAAGGCCTCACCCAGCCTGGCCTCGAGCACCTCCAGGCAGGGACCATTCAGTCTTCACCTCTCTTTTTCCACATCATCCTCCCAGCAGAAGGCTAGCAACAGCAACCAGCTCCTACAGCAGTACGAGCCCATGGAATCACTAAGGTTGGAGAAGACCTCCAAGATCAAGTCCAAGCATCAACTCAACACTACTGAGTCCACCAGTAAACCACGTCCCCAAGTGCCATGTCTACACCTTTCTTGAACACCTCCAGGGATGGTGACTCCACCACCTCCCTGCAGCCTAGGCCAGGCTCTGAGAACCCTTTCAACCAAGAAGTTTCTTCTAACTGTTGCAACTTGAAGCCATTTCCTCTTGTCCTATCAGCTGAGACTAGGAAGAAAAGATCCACCTGCACCTGGCTGCAACTTGAGGCCATGTCTTCTCATCCCGTTACTGTTGCTAACAGCTGAGGTAGCAGCAGTTGGCTGCTCACAACTCTTTTATATTTTGCACATCTCCAGGCCCTCAGTGCTGACAATGCCACCAGGAAGCTGCTTTCTATTCCCCTTATTGGTGGAGAGCAGGAGTTTGGGTCCCACTCCCTACCTTGCAGCGCCTGCTTGGTTTGGTTTCAACAATGTAGGTGCCACCTGTGGTGCTCAGCCCTTTTATGCACAGCTAACTTAGAGCCATGGAATTGGTTGGGTTGGAAAAGCCCTCCAAGACCACCAACTCAACCTCACCATGGTCACTCAACCATGGGCCTGGGTGCCATGGCCACACCTTTCTGCAACACTTCCAGGCATGGGGACTCCACCACCTCCCTGGGCAGCCTCTGCCAGTCCCTGACCACTCTGGCACCAAAAATATTTTTCCTCCTCTCCAACCTAACCTTCCCCTGGCACAATTCCAGGCCAGTTCCTCTCCTCCTATCCCTTACTTACACTCCAAACACCAAAATCCATCTCACCTCCAGCACAGCTCTCATCCCAGGACTGGCTCCAACCACTCTCTTACTCCAAAACTGAAACTCACTTTGGGTACAAAGAGGATTCCCAATATGTTGTAGAGGTGACTTGGGCTAAAAGAAAACGATTTTGGTGCAAACACTCTGAAAGCTTAAATTAGCTATCACCAAGCCTTCAGTGCCCCCTGCCTGCAGGTGTTCAAGGCCAGGCTAGAGCAACCTGGGCTGGTGGGAGGTGTGCCTTGAGCAACCTGGGCCGGTGGGAGGTGTCCCCTGAGCAATCTGGGCTGGTGGGAAGTGTCCCCTGAACAACCTGGGCTGGTGGGAGGTGTCCCTTGAGCAACCTGGGCTGGTGGGAGGTGTGCCTTGAGCAACCTGGGCCGGTGGGAGGTGTCCCCTGATCAACCTGGGCTGGTGGGAAGTGTCCCCTGAACAACATGGGCTGGTGGGAGGTGTCCTTGCCCATGGCAGGGGTTGGCACTGGATGAGCCTGAAGGTCCCTTCCAGCCCAGCCCATTCCATGACTGTGTGCCCAGTCTGAGCAGGCTGAGGGAATGTCTCTGGCACAGCAGGTCCAAAAGCCTTCCTGGGCAGCTCCTCTTAGAGTAATGCCCCCAGAGGCAGTGCCACACAGCACAGGAAGAGCTTTGGGCACTGTTTCTCTCTGCTTTCAGATCATCTGGGGCTTGAGATTAGGCTTAGGCTACACCAAATCGATGCATTTTAGACTGGAACTACCTCAAATGCACAGATTTTAGACTCAGACTACATTAACCTGACAGACTTTAAGCTGAAAGCACATAAAAGGTATTCCAGAGCTCAATCCCATGAAACAGATGCATTTTATAGATGCATTTTAGGCTTAACGTCCATGAAATGGATGGATTTTAGACTGAAACTACATCAAGCAGACAGATGGATTTTAGACTACAGTTACATCAAATGGATTTTAGGCTGAAACTACATCAGAGAGAGGCATTTTGGGCTTGAACTGTACGACCCATGGATCTTCTAACTGGATTTCAGACTGAAACTACACTCAGATCTGCAATCTGATCTTTCTTGGGTCAGGAATTGATCTGCAAACCCTGGTTCTTTATTGTCTCTTCTGCAAGAGGCTTCCAGGGAAAGATGATTCCTGATTTATGGATCTTCCCTGCTCAGGCTAGGAGCTGCTCTAACTGCTCCTCCATGTAACTAGTACAGAGCACACTCAGGGCAAGCCTCACTCTCCAGGACTGGAAATGAACTCTGCAGCTGCCTTGATTCAAATCAAAGACTGCTCTGGGTTGGAAGAGACCTTCCAAATCATCCACTTCCAACCCTCTGCCACAGACAGGGACACCTCCCACTAACCCAGGTTGCTCCAGGCTTCATCTACAAGGATCTATCAGAGGCTCCACTTCCTATCAGTGCAAGCAAACAGCAGGAAAGCTTTGGGAACACTGAAACTGGGTCTAGAAAGCCTAAGCCCAAATAAACAGAGTCAAATGCCTCTGGCTTAGCAGATGTTTGGGTGGACTCAGCTTAGCTGGTGGTTAGTAGGAAGCCAAGAATGCACCTCCTGAAGCTGCTGAGTGAATAGTTACTACTACTTGAATCTGGACCAAATCCAGACCTATTGTGGCTAAACCCAGACCTGTTTTTGCCTAAAACCTGATCCATTTTTCTCCCCAGTTTGTCAATTCAGACATTGGAGACCAACTCAAACGGACCAACCTTTAGCAACCGACCCAAAATCTCCACCAAGAGTTAAAACCTGGCTTAAATTTGCAGGAGGGATTAAAAGAGCAGAGCCCAAAGCACAGAGGCTGCTGAACAGCTTCCAACTTTTAACTTGCCAGCAGATGGAATTTTTCCATCTTAGTTCACACATATTAAATGGGCAAGAGAGATGGTGGATGAAGAGTGGAGATGTGGAGCTTCAGGATACAGGTTAGTGGTCATGGTAGCTGGGTTGATGGCTGGACTTGATTTCATCTTCAAGGTCTTTTCCAACCTTTCTGAGTCTATCCTGTGGTAGAGGGAAAGGGCCAGGATAGGCATCCAGTCCTACATCTTTATTTCAGGTCTATCAGGACAGAAAAAGGCCAACAAAAAGCCTTGGCATTAATTTAGCCCTGGTAAGATCTTCACTAGGAGTAGACACCAAGGTGGAGAGATGTCATCCAGGCCAGCTTTCACTGAGGGAGTCCCCATCCCTGGAGGGGTTCCAGAATGGTCTGCCCATGGCACTTGGGGACAGGATTTAGTGGCCATGGTGGGGTTGGGCTGATGCTTGGACTGGATGATCTTGCAGGCCTTTTCCAATCCAAATGATTCTGTGACCTCAAGCCAACTACTGCAGGTGGGACCACCCATTTGGTTCCACTCCAGTCTTCACAAGGAGGTTTCAGCTTCAGCAATGAAACTTTTGTAAGCTTAACCAAGACAAAAAGGAGCCCCTGGCATTGTCCATGCAGCCTGCACTGTGTCTCCAGGGCTTGGTTCTCTCCTGGAGCAGGCTGCCCAGACAGGTTGTGGAGTCTCCTTATCTGCAGACTTTCAAGCCCCACCTTGATGTATTCCTGTGTACCCTGCCTTGGGTGCCCCTGCTCTGCCAGGGGGTTGGACCAAATTTCCAGAGGTGCCTTCTAATGCCTCCCATCCTGTGACCCTGTGGCTCCAATACTACCAAGCAGGATGTGGTGTTTGCAGCTGTCTTGTCTCAACCTAATTCATACAAAACAGTCATCAAAAGATTAGAGATTCACAGACTGGGCTGGCTCAGAAGGGACCTTCAAGATCAGCCAGTTCCTGCCATGGGCAGGGACACCTCCCACTAGCCCAGGTCACTCAAGGACTTGAACACTTCCAGGGAAGGGGCATCCACAACCTCCCTGGGCAGCCTGTTGCAGGTCTCAGCACCCTCACTGTCAGGAACTGAAAGGATCAGATCTGCCTAAACCAAATCATTACTCTTCCTGGGTATTTTTACACCACTCAGCTGCAGCAGAGCAGCTTCTGAGGCTGATTTTGATAGCAACCATGTCAAGAATCCTCTTTAGCAGGAGGTCACTTGGACACTTCATCTGCTTCATTCACACAACTTCCAGGGATGGCTTTTGACAGCAACAGACACTGGGCAAGGGGCAGTGCCCAAAGACTGCTAAAGCAGATCCAAGGCCAACTGAAGCCTGGCTGAAGGATCAAGGATGTCCTCTTGCACAGCTCTCTGAAGAGGTTGTGATATCTTGGACTATTAAGACAGCAAAGTTCCTGCCTGGAGGTTGCCTCAAAGGTGGAAGTGCAGAAGTGTTTACCCATGCTGTAAGGCTGGATGGGAGATGTAAAGCTGAAAGAGAAAGAGAAAAAACAAGGAGGTTGAAAATGGGAAACTGTGCCACAGCAAGCACCAGAGCTGCTGGCCTGGGGCTGGGACACCAAGGATGACATTTTCTTGAAGGAAAAAAATGTAAAGAGTGAGAGGTGACAGTGCTGGAGGTGATTGGGACCTTGGTATTGAGTGTAGGCAGCAGGGCACGAGAGGGATTCTGCCCCCTGGCTCTGCTCTGCTCAGACCTCACCTCCAGTCCTGCCTCCAGCTCTGCTGTCCCCAGCAATAGGACACAGAGCTGCTGGAGAGAGTCCAGAGGAGCCCACAAAGATACTCCAAGGGCTGGAGCAGCTCTGCTGTGAGCACAGGCTGAGGGAGCTGGGGGTGTGCAGCCTGCAGAGGAGAAGGCTCCAGGGGGACCTCAGAGCTGCCTGCCAGTGCCTGAAGGGATCCTGCAGGAAGGCTGCAGAGGGACTTGTGCTGAAGGGGTCTGCAGACAGGCCAAGGGGGAATGGTTTGGAGCTGAGACAGAGCAGGGTTAGAGTGGAGCTGAGGAAGAAGTTGTGCAATGTGAGGGTGGTGAGAGTGTGGCACAGGCTGCCCAGGGAGGCTGTGGCTGCCTCCTGCCTGGGGGTGTTCAAGGCCAGGATGGATGAGGCATTGCACAATCTGGGCTAGTGAGAGGTGTCCCTGCCTTTGACAGGGGTTTGGAACTAAATGGTCTCCAAGGTCCCTTCCAACCTAACCTGTCCTGTGATTCCATGATTTAGCAGCTCAAGTGGTTTCATTTTAAAATGAACATTTTTAGCACCTTTTTTTCTATCAGTTTGACTATGACCATGCTGAGTTGAGGCTCCAGAAATATGGAGCATCACAGCTCTGTCTCATGTATGTCCCAGAATGACAGAATGGTAGGGTTGGAAGTGACCTCTGCAGATCACTAAGTCCAACCCCCAGCTCCCTCAGCTGCTCCTCCCCAGCCCTCTTCTCCAGACCCTTTCCCACCTTTGTGCCCTTCTCTGGACATGCTCCAGCCCCTCAATGTCCTTCTTGGAGGAATGGGCCCAACTCTGAGGCCTCCCCTCATCCTCCTCCTCTCCAGAAACGCCAGAGGTGATCCCAGCAGATCCTCTTCCAACACACTGAGCTGTATGCATCCAGAGCAGCTCCACAGGTGGACTACTGCACAGAGGAGAGCAACTGCAGGGTTCCATCTCTTACCTTACCCACATTAGGGCTTTCAGCCTGGCTGGGAGCAGAGGCTGTGTGTGGAAGATCTGAAAAGTTGGATCAAGACCTTCTCTGTGCCTGAGCTTTCTCTTGGATGCTAATACCTCAACTTGTGGGCAACCACCCAGGGTAGGGAAGGCGCAGAACAAGGGGGCAGGGTGCTGAGAACCAGGGCAGCTGGCAGAGAGAAGAGCCAAGAGCCCCAGGGTGGTGGGGGCAGCCTGACACACCTGTTGCCGTGGGGCTTCCTGCAGAAGCCACAGTGCCTGCTGGGCACCCAGGCCTGCCTGCTGTCGGCGCAGGGCTGCTCCGCGCCCTCCCTGCGCACGCTGGCGATGTTGTCCGGGATGAAGAGGGGAGGCTCCTCCAGGGACAGGCTCCTGCTGCTCCTCCTCTGCCGCGGCTGCAGGCCCTTCTCAGCTCTTCTGCACCTGCTTCTTTCTCGGTCCTCTTCCCTCTGGTGTTCCGGGACAGGAGAGTCTTTGGTCTCCGCCTCCTCCTTGGTGGAGCTGTTTGTTCTCAGCACGGCTGCAAGTTGGTGCCTCTGAGGCTGGGCTTGCTTCTGAGCAGGGCTGGGGTGGTGCAGGGCGTGGTGAGGATCTCTAGAGGAGCCCTGATGAGTAGGGGATCTCTCACTTGCTCTTTGAACTGAGGGCTTCTGGGCCTGCCCAGCGGCTTGGGCTCGAGCTGTTTTCTTCAGCACTGCATTGCTCTGCTTTTTAAGCCCTGGCACAGAGCCCTTGGCCTTAAAACCTGGATCAGATTCCTTCTTCCTGACCTTAACCAGGTTACTCTGGTGCCCCTCCTGCTCATCTGCACTCCTCTTCAGGCCAGCAGAAGGACTGTGAAGCCCTGAGCCAGCCAGCCCAGCTCTTGTTCTGGACCGTGCTGGCTCTGCTTGGGTCGTGCCCAGCTTCTGGCGGGCAGCTGCAGGTGGATGTGGCTTGGTCTGTGCTGCAGGCTTGCTCTGCCTGGGCCTGGCATTCCTCTCACACTTAGAGGGAGCATCAGTCTGCCTCTCACCACCCTGAGGTTCTGCTGCCTCAGGACCTTCTGCTTCAGAGCAGACCTGCTGCTGAACACCTGGGTTGGGTGGCTCCAGAGCAGTGCTCTCTAAGCTGTTGTTTCCTGCATCAGTAGAAGGAAGCTCTGCACTGTTCAAGTCTTTCTGGTCCAGCTCTGTGCTGCCCAACAGCTCCTCAGGTACAGTGGCAGATACCTCCACCACTGCCCTGGCATCACCTGCAGGTTCTGCCCCACAATCCTGCTCTGAGAGTACATTTTCCTCAGGAGCTCCCAGGCTGTGTGAACTCAAGCTACAATTAATGTCCTCTCCTACACAGCTGGACAGGTCTGGAAAGGGCTCAGAAATGTCACTTGGAACCAAAACAGCTGAGGGATCCTCAGCTTCTCCAGCTGCCCCACTCTGCTCATGCTCCTCTGGTGGCTTCTGCAGCCCCTCTGGCCCACTGTCAGTCTTTTCCTCTGCAGAGAGCTCAGAGCCCATTGGCTCACTCAGGCCTCTGGCTGCATTCTGAACTGCAGCGACCTCAGTGTCTGCAGGTGCCGAGCAGACAGCCTCAGCATGCCCAGCTCCAGCTTCTGCCTTTAGTATCTCCTTTCCTTCTCCAGGAGGAGGAGAGGCTTCTGCTGCATCAGCACAAGCTAACTCTTGGGATGTCTCCTCGGCTTCTGCCTGCTCAAGGCTTTCATTGCCCCCTTTGGGGGCAGGGGGACATGGGGGGTCACCCCGGGCTGCTGTCCCTTCCGCCTGCCCTGAGCGCCTGGTGCTGCGCCTGACCTCTCTGGGCTGCTCTGTCCTGGGGGCTGCAGCAGTCTCGGTGTCTTTCACTGGACTCCTCTCCGCTTTCTGCCCAGCTCTTGGAGCAGCTCCAGCCTTGGCAGAGGCTTTCTTGGTGCTGACAGGAGGGGCGAGGCTGGAGCGCTTGGCCAGGGTGCTCTGCCGCAGGCTCCGCACTGCCTCTGGGGAGGGAAGCACAGAAGGGCTCAGCTGGGACATGGCCAAGGACCAGACTCACCCACAACACCCGACCCAACCTCCCACCAACAGCACACCCGACCCAACCTGACACCTACAACACACCCGACCCAGCCTGACACCTACAACACACCCGACCCAACCTCCCACCTACAACACACCCAGCCCAGCCTGACACCTACAACACACCCGACCCAGCCTGACACCAACAGAAGGTAGTTCTCTCCTACAACAAGAGACCCAAAGGAAGGGAAAAAACCCCCAAACAAAATAAACCAAAACCACGAACAAAATAAAGCAAAACCCTCCCAAAAATAAACAAAAAAGGGCAGGAAAAAAACGAAAGAAATTGAACACAACGAAGCAAAACAAATCCAAAATCCCCCAGAAGAACACAGACAAAAATCCCCAAACTGCCAAAACAAATCAAATCATCCACAACAAACCCAAGCCAAACCCACCCCCCAAAACAAACAAATCCAAACCAAAGCCCAAACAAACCAAATCCTGAAAAAAAAAAAAAACACCAAACAAACTAAATTAAAAATAAATCTTCCCCAAACCATCCCCAAAACCCAAACAGCACAAGAAGAAACCCCCAAATTAAAACAAAACCACCAACGGCCTTACCCCAGAAAAACCACCACCAAAGCCCAAACTAATGCTGCACAAACACAGACACAACAGTAACAGACCCCAGGCTGTGCCCAGATGGGCAAGAAGGGCACAAGCAGCCTGTCCAGAGTCTCACCACCCTTACTATAAAGAGGATCACCCAGTCCAGCCAGTATCAACTGACAGAATGAGAGCAAATGGCCCAAGAATGGCACCAGCAGCCTGGCCTGGAGCAGCACTGGTGTGGGCAGCAGGAGCAGGGCAGGGATTGTGACCCTGGGCTGGGCACTGCTCAGCCCACAGCTTGAGTGCTGGGTTCAGTTTTGTGCTCTAACTCACAGAAGGTCATTGAGGGGCTGGAGCCAGTCCAGAGAAGGGCACAAAGGTGGGGAAGGGTCTGGAGAAGAGGGCTGGGGAGGAGCAGGTGAGGGAGCTGGGGGTGTGCAGTGTGGAGCAGAGGAGGCTGAGGGCAGAGCTCATTGCTCTCTACAGCTCCCTGAGAGGAGGCTGCAGTGAACTGGGATTGGGCTCTGCTGCCTGCTCTCAGGTGAGGGAAGGAGAGGAACTGGCCTGGAATTGTGCTGGGGAGGGTTAGGTTGGTGAGGAGAAAAAATGTCTTTGGTGCCAGAGTGGTGAGGGACTGGCAGAGGCTGCCCAGGGAGGTGGTGGAGTCTCTATCCCTAGAGGTGTTCCAGACAGGTGTGGCCATGACACTTGGGGCCAGAGTTTAGTGGCCATGGTGGGGTTAGGTTGCTGGCTGGGCTGGATGATCTTGGAGGGCTTCTCCAATCCAACCAACCCCATGGGTCTGTGACTCCAATGCCCTGCACAGATCCTGTGTGCTTCTGTTGGTGTAGGACCCCAGGACTGCAAGTAAAAGAGTCAGAATCTCCAGCACGAGTTTCAGGGCCAGCAGGCAGACATCTGCAATGCTTATCAAAGAGGGATTCCAATGGAGCAACAGACAAGGATGCCAACTTCTAACCACAGAGTACCAAGAAGGATGTGTCTGGACTTGAATTCATACAACCAAGTCACAGAATTGCAGAAAGGGAGGGGCTGGAAGGGAGCTCTGCAGATCACCCAGGCCAAGCCCTGCCAGAGCAGGGGCACCCAGGGCAGGGCACACAGCAACACCTCCAGGTGGGCTTGGAAGCCTCCAGAGCAGGAGGTTCCACAGCCTCTCTGGGCAGCCTGCTCCAGGCCCCCAGCACCCTCACACCAAACAAGTTCCTCCTCATGCTGAGGTGGAACCTCCTGGCTTCCAGTTTGTGTCCATTGTGCCTTGTCCTATCCCAGGACACCACTGAGCAGAGCCTGGCCCCTGCTTCTTGCCCCCCAGCCCTCAGCTCTTCATAGCCATTGAGCAGATCCCCTCTCAGCCTTCTCCTCTCCAGGCTCTCAGCCTTTCCTCCTCACAGAGCTGCTCCAGGCCTTTCACCACCCTCACAGCCTCCCCTGGACTCTTTCCATCAGATCCCTGTCTCTCTGGAACTGAACAGAATCCTCCAGAGTGAGGAGACAATAAAGCTGGCACTGCCCCCAGGTGCCAGCACATCCCCTCCTGCATGATCACCTTGTGCCATCAAACGTGGTGACTTCCTTGGCGAGGTGACTGCTGCTGCCTCCTCAGCACGGCTCCTCAAGGGCCTGTTGGGCAAAACAAGCTCATCATCAGCTATGGTGTCGCCACCACTCTCCTTAACTCCTTCTTCATCCATAATATCATCAAGACCAAGAACTGGAGAAACAAAAACAAACAAACAAAGAGCCTAAAACTTAAAATGTCCTGGTGAAGTCAGAGAGGTGAAGAGCAAGGGAAGGAGAAGCCAAAGCTGCCATCTAAAAGCCTCCAGGAGGAGGCAGAAGGAAGAAAGGCAGGAGAGAAAATTCCTTGTGAGGGATGTGGGGAAGCAGCCGTCAGGCAAAGCTCCCCAGCTCTGCAGACAGCAGCTCAGAGCTGCGGTGGAGGACTCACATCTGTACTGCTTTTGTGCCCCAGGAAGGTCTCCAGGCTCATGGGATCAGCTGATTTCACTGTCCCTTCCCACCTGAGGGAAAGTGAAGGAAGGCAACCAGCAGAAAGAGTTGATCCAAGGAGTGCAAGGAGCTGGTACCAACACTCAATTTTCATCCAGAGGAGACTGACACCACTCTGAAATCCCAACCCAGGACACACATCTGCACTTGTCCCTTCTGGGAGAGCTCTGAGTGCAGCATGCTCGAGGTCATGCAGGAGAGTCCAGAGAACCTTGAAAAACTGCTGCCCACAGGGGGCATGGGCTTGGAAGGGACCCTCCAAGGGCATCTTGTCCAGCCCTTTAGGCAGCAGGGACACCTCCAGCTGGAGCAGGCTGCACAGGGACACACCAGCCCTGACCTTGAATGTCTGCAGGATGAGGCCTCAAGCAGCTCCCTGGGCAGCCTGTGCCAGTCTCTCCCCATCCTCACTGTGCAGAGCTTCTTCCAACCTAACTCTGCCCTGCTCCCACTGCCATTTCCTTGCTTCTTTGCCTTACTGAGCCTCATGAGGTTCTCCTCAGCCCACCTCTGCAGGTCCCTCAGGATGGCACCCACCCTGTCCTTCAGTCCTGTCAACCACACCACTCAGCTTGGTGCCCTCTGCATGCTTGTACTAACCTGAGAAGGATGCCAGGGGTGGCTCCTGCTCACAGATTCCCTAAGAGGCAGCCAGACCATTGTGGCAGCCCTCTCTTGCCTTGGCTCCACAGGTGGCTCTGCAGTGGCAGCCTTGCCTGTCCCAAGGTCCTGCGTGGGGTCAGTGACTCCCAGACCCTGTGGGGTGGGAGATTGGTGAGATCAGGACAGACCAAAGTGCTTTGACAAGCCAGAGTCACAGCCTTGTGGAGGCTGGAAAAGCCCTCCAAGACCACCCAGGCCACCAACCCAACCCTCACCATGGCTACACAAAGCCCTGTCCTGCAGTGCCACCACCACACATAACCAAGCTTCAGAAACAGTGCACAGTGATGAAGACAGAGCTTGGGAGTGCCAAAGCCAAACAGGGGTGAGCAACCACACCACCAGGCAGGGCTGCACCTCCAGCCACCAGCACCTGGCAGGGCTGCACCTCCAGCCACCAGCACCTGGCAGGCAGAACTGAAAACAACAGAACAAACAGAAAGAAAAAAAAGTGAAAGAAAAAAGAAAGAAAAAAAAAAGAGCAGCATCAAAAGCAAAACAAGGCCCAGGCAGAGCCAGCAGCACCCTGAGCATCCACAGCCTGCTCAGCAGCCCCTCAGGGATGGTGGCCCTGGGCACCAGGGCACTGGCATGCTGGACGTGTCTGATTAACAGCAGCTGGCAGCAGAAACACACATTGGTGGGGCAGGAAGGGAGCTCTGCAGATCACCCAGGCCATGCCTCCTTGGTCACAGCAGGGGCACCCAGGGCAGGGCACACAGCAACACCTCCAGGTGGGCTTGAACATGTCTTATTAACAGCAGCTGCCAGGAGAAACAGAGTAGTAGGACAGGAAGGGAGCTCTGTAGATCACCCAGCCCAACCCTCCCTGGCCACAGCAGGAGCACACAGGGCAGGGCACACAGCAACACCTCCAGGTGGGCTTGGACATGTCTGATTAACAGCAGCTGGCAGCAGAAACACAGATCAGTGGGGCAGGAAGGGAGCTCTGCAGATCACCCAGCCCAACCCTCCCTGGCCACAGCAGGGGCACACAGGGCAGAGCACACAGCAGCACCTCCAGGTGGGCTTGGACATGTCTGATTAATAGCAGCTGGTAGGAGAAACAGAGTGGTAGGACAGGAAGGGAGCTCTGCAGATCACCCAGCCCAACCCTCCCTGGCCACAGCAGGCACACAGGGCAGGGCACACAGCAACACCTCCAGGTGGGCTTGGAAGCCTCCAGAGCAGGAGGTTCCACAGCCTCTCTGGGCAGCCTGCTCCAGGCCTCCAGCACCCTCAAACCAAACAAGTTTCTCCCCATGCTGAGGTGGAACCTCCTGGTTTCCAGTTGGTGTCCATTGTGCCTTGTCCTGTCCCAGGACAGCACTGAGGAGAGCCTGGGCCCTGTTTCTTGCCTCCCAGCCCTCAGCTCTTCATAGCCATTGAGCAGATGCCCTCTCAGCTTTCTCCTCCTCAGGTGCTCAGCCTCAGGGCTCTCAGCCTTTCCTCCTCACAGAGATGCTCCAGGCCCTTCATGGCCTCTCCTGGGCTCTCTCCAGCAGGTCCCTGTCCCTCTGGAACTGGGCAGCCCAGCACTGGACACAGCAGTCCAGTTGTGGTCTCAGCAGGGCAGAGCAGAAGGGGAGGAGAACCTCTCTGGACCTGCTGGCCAAACCCTTCTTGATGCCCCCTGGGAGCCATTGGTCCTCCTGGCCACAAGGGCACACTGCTGGTCCATGCAGTACCTGTCCCCCAGCACTCCCAGGTCCTTCAGTCTCAAGAAGAGGCTGTGGGGAGACCTCATGGCTGTCTACAGCTACCTGAAAGGAGGTTGTGCAGAGACTGCTGCTGGTCTCTTCTCACAGGTAACCAGTGATAGATCAAGAGGGAATGGCCTCAGGCTGCCACTGGACAGGCTTACACTGGACAGTAGGAAGAGTGCTCAGGCACTGCAATGTGCTGCCCAGGATGGTGGTGGAGTCACCAAGCCTGGATGTGTCTAAAGGTGGTTTGCATGTGGTGCTTTTTGCTATGGCCTAGGGAGCACCTTGCAGAGTAGAGACAGGGGTGGGTCCTGGGGATCCTGAGGGGCTGCTCCAGCTGCAGTGTTTCTGTGGTTC
Source organism: Psilopogon haemacephalus (assembly GCA_013396835.1). Classification (NCBI taxonomy): domain Eukaryota; kingdom Metazoa; phylum Chordata; class Aves; order Piciformes; family Megalaimidae; genus Psilopogon; species Psilopogon haemacephalus. Next base: position 74,805 of record VWZI01002648.1, read on the forward strand.
TCCACGGAGCTGCTCCCCAGTCGGCCACTGCTCAGCTGTCCTGCTGTAGGGATTGCTCCTGCCCAGGGGTTGAACCTCCTGAGGTAGGGGTCTCTGGAGCTGAAGGATTGCTGCTGTTCATTTGCCTTGAACAAGAACTGCAGCTCTGCACCTCGCCCAGCAGCCCAGAGGAGAAGGTGTCTGCAGGGCAGGGCTGGCAGCTGCGGCTGTGCTGGGCGTGGGGGCACACAGGCTGGCAGGGCACCAGCTGCAGCCACCTGATAACGCTGCTGCTCCACTCAGCCACAGCCTCCTGCCCTGCACGCTGGGGCAAGAGGGCACAGCTGCCAAAAACAAGGCTCTAGACTGGGCCTGCAGCCTTTGCCTTCACCCAGGGACCTAACAATGGTCACTGGCCAAGGGGCAGGAGAGTGGCCAGCAGGGCTAGGGAGGTTCTGCTGCCCCTCTACTCTGCAGCCTGCTGAGGCCACAGCTGGAGTGCTGTGTCCAGTGCTGAGCTGCCCAGTTCCAGAGGGACAGGGACCTACTGGAGAGAGTCCAGGAGAGGCTGTGAGGATGCTGAAGGGCCTGGAGCATCTCCATGAGGAGCAAAGGCTGAGAGCCCTGGGGCTGAAAGCCTGGAGAGGAGAAGGCTGAGAGGGGATCTGCTCAATGGCTATGAAATGCTGAGGGCTGAAGGGCAAGCAGCAGGATCCAGGCTCTGCTCAGTGCTGTCCTGCGATAGACAAGGCACAATGGACACAAACTGGAAGCCAGGAGGTTCCACCTCAGCATGAGGAGGAACTTGTTTGGTGTGAGGGTGCTGGGGGCCTGGAGCAGGCTGCCCAGAGAGGCTGTGGAACCTCCTGCTCTGGAGGCTTCCAAGCCCACCTGGAGGTGTTGCTGTGTGCCCTGCTCTGGGTGCCCCTGTTCTGGGTGATTTGCAGAGCTCTCTTCCAACCCCTTCTATTTAATGACTATGCTAAGTTCCAGAGCTGCTGCTGCTGTCTCCAGGGGCATTTTCTTCCCTGTTTTAACTCTAGAAACATCCCAAATGAGATGGAAATGGTTCAATGGTTGTGAGTTTCTCCCATGCTCCATGCAGATGACAACACACAAACCCAGCATGACAACTTGAACAGGAAGGCAAAAGCAGTGACCAGAACTCCTAAGAGCAGCCAGCAAACTCCAGCAAAGCAGTGCCCACTGCTGGGAGCAATCAGGGAGCAGACTGACACAACAATTTGGGTTGCAAAAGCCCTTCCAGCTCCTCCAGCCCCTCCAGCCCAACCCTTCTCTCACTCTGCCAGGCTGGGGCTAAGCCATGGCCCTCAGGACCACAGCTCTGCCTCTGGGAAACACCTCCAGGGATAGGGATTCAGCCACCTCCCTGGGCAGCCTGTGCCAGGCTCTGAGAACCCTTCCATCCAAGAAGGTTCTTCTGATGTCCAGCCTAACCCTGCCCTGATGAAGCCTGAGGCCAAACATGTCCCTGTCCTCCCACAGCTGAAGAAGACAACCTGGTTCTGCTCCTCAGCACCAGTGCCAGAAGGAGTTTGCAGAGCAACGACCAACAATGGCACCTGCCCAAAAACCCAACCCACAGGCACAGCACAAACCAGATTTAGGCCAAGACATGAAGAGGAGGCTGCTGTGCCACTGCTGCTGCTGCTCCAGCTCCTCCTGCAGGTGGGTAGGCAACAGGCAGCCATGGTCATGCTCCTTGGCATATACCGAGCATAGGAGATGCTTACTCAAGACACAGACCTCTTGGAGTGGGCCAAGAGAAGAGCCACAAAGAGGCTGCAGCACCTCTACTTTAAAGAAAGGCTAGGAGAGTTGGGGTTGGTCAGCCTGAAGAAGAGAAGGCTTCCAGGAGACCTTATAGTAGCTTTCCAATATCTGAAAGGGGCCTACAGGCCCTCTGACCATCTCCATGGCCTCATCTGGACCACCAGCAGCTCCAGGTCTCTCCCTCACAGCTGAATGTAGCTGGACACAGCCCTACAGGTGAGGTCTCCCCAGAGCAGAGGGGCAGGACCCCTCTCTCCATCCCTGGCCATGCTGCTGTGGATGCAGCCCAGGCTGCCCTTGGCTTTCTGGGCTGCCAGTGCCCATTGCTGGCTCCTGCCCAGCTTCTCACCCCCCAGCACCCCAAGTTCTTCTCTGCAGGGCTGCTCCCAGCCTCATCCCCAGCCTGAACTCATGTTGGGGACCTTGCACTTGACCTTACTGACCCTCATTGGGTTCTTCTCAGCCATCTCTGCAGCCTGTGCAGGTCCCTCTGGATGGCTCCCATCCCATCCTTCAGTCTTACCAACCTCAGCACTCAGCTTGGTGCCACCTGCACACTTGCTGAGGGTGCCTCAGTCTCAGTTTTGGTGATGAAGGCACTGACCAGCACTGGTCCCAGTGCAGACCCCTGAGGGACACCACTGCTTACCCATCTCCACCTGCACACTGAGCTGTTGACCACTCCCCTCTGGATGTGATCATCCAACCAATTCCTTGTACACTGACAGCCAACCCAAGGTTCTTCCAGCATTCATGGCTATCATGGCACCAAAAGCAGGAGAGAGGCCTGGGTTCTTTGCAGCAACAGATTCAGGCTCCCAGAGCCATGTTAAAAACACAAATCAACCCCAGGCCTGGGCAGCAAAGCCCAACAGCACAACCATCACACCAAGGGACTTCCTGCTCTGGCTCACACTGGCTCCATTCCCATCAGCCAGATCTCTCCCAGGTGCCACCAGTCTGCAAGGATTAAAAATGCACTTCTGAGAGGACCACCAGGCTGACTGCACAGCCTAGCAAGGGCACTGCAGCTTCAAAGAGATGCTTGGAGATGGGAAAATGTCAGAGTCCTCCATTCAAAACAGTCCTGCCCTGCTCCTGCTGCCCACACCAGTGCTGCTCCAGGCCAGGCTGCTGGTGCCCTTCTTGTCCAGCTGGGCACAGCCTGGCTCATCTCCAGCTGCTGTCACTCAGTACCCCCAGGTCCTTTTCTGATAGGCACTTCCCAGCCTCTCTGCCCCCAGCCTGGGGTGTTCAGCAAAGCAATGGGAGTTTATTATCTCCTACAAATCACTGATATCCTGGTGGGATTTGTACCAAACACTTGGCCTTGAGTCTCACAACACTGAAGTGGCCCAGGGAAAATTATTTTGATTTCAGCACAAGCTTCCATCAACAGAAGAGCTGAAATCATTCCATAAAGCACAGCTCAGCTCTTAGCACAACCCAGCCACAGAATGACAGCCTGAGAGGGATCAGAATGGACCTCTGCACATCACCCAGTCCAATCCCCTGCCAGAGCAGGGCACATAGGAACACATCCAGGCCCTCTGGCATCCTCATAGCCTCCACTGGACTCTCACCAGCACATTCCAATCCCTCTGGAACTGGAGAGCCCAGAACTGGATATAATACTCCAGGAGTGGCCTCATCAGGGCAAAGTAGAGGAGAACCTCCCTTGATCTGCTGGCAACACTCTTCCTGTTCCCCAGGAGCCCATTGGCATTCTTGGCCATGAGGGCACATGGCAGAACAGCCCATGGTGTTACAGAGATGCCAGCTGCCTACCATCCTTACATTTCCCCTGGCAGTATTTCCACTGCCCAGTGCTGCTGGCACCCCTTGTGCTAAAGCAAAGCTGCAGTAACTGCACAGTGGATTCCTGTCACACCACAGCTGCAACTTGTCTGGCCCAGCTGCTCTCCTGCTATGCTCCTGTCTTCCTCACTTTTATCCTTCACTCTGCAGGCTCCTTCTACCAACTCCACTCTTTGCTGCCACAGTGGTCTGGGACTGGTACAGGCTGCCCAGAGAGGTGGTGGAGTCTCCATCCCTGCAGGTGTCCAACAAAGGTATGCCTGTGGTACAGTGGCCATGGTGGGGTTGGGTTGATGTTGGCCTGGATGCTCTTGGAAGGCTTTTCCAACCCAACCAATTCTACGAGTCTATAAACCTCCATGACAGTGAAAGCTTTTCCTCCTCTCCCTCTCCTGGTGGCTCTGACAGGTCTCTTGTGCCAAGCACACAAGGCGCACAGTCACCTTTTAGAAGAGGCAACATCTCTTCCAAAGCCCTCTAGATACTATTTGCATTCCCACAGCCAGCCAGAAGCGTGGGCATCCTGCCTCAGGACCAGCCTCTCATCCAAGAGCAGCATGTGAAGCACCACCGGGGCTGCCAAGCCCCCGGGGAACTGCTGATGAGCACATTTTCTGTCGCAGTTCCTACAGCGGGGACTACAGACAAGAGTTAAAGCCAGAAATTGATGATGATGCTGACTTTGGGAGACGGGAGGAGGAGCCCGACAGCAGGGAGAGCAGCAGGGTCTCACTCGGTGGCTGCCGCTCGGGTTTGTCTGGGGCAGGAAGGCACCAGCAGCTCCAGAGGTGGGAGCAACCCGGCAGTGCCGGGGAGCAAGAGGGCAGGGGAGGCGCTGAGGGCCAGCCCGCAGCAGCACGGCGCCGGGCGGGGGTCCTGCGGCAGCACTCGCGGGGCCGGGAGGGCCGCGGCGGGCAGCGAGGCCGAGCCCCCAGCGCCGCGAAAGGCCGAGGAGCAGGGCCCCGAGCCTGGGGCCCTCCGGCGTG
>VWZI01002648.1:85474-104284 GCA_013396835.1 Psilopogon haemacephalus
AGAATAGAATAGAATAGAATAGAATAGAATAGAATAGAATAGAATAGAATAGAATAGAATAGAATAGAATAGAATAGAATAGAATAGAATAGAATAGGTCAGGTTGGAAGAGACCTCCAAAATCTCATCCTCCAGGAGTGAGAATTCGACCAGCTCCTGGGCAGCCTGGGCTTGGAGAACTCTTTGCTGAAAGAAATTTCTTCTCACCTCCTGGTGCAACCTGTGACCATTTCCTATTGCTCCATCACCTTTTGTTTCTTCAAACCCTTCCCTGGCACAATTCCAGGCCAGTTCCTCTCCTTCTCTCACCTGAGAGTAGGCAGCAGAGCCCAAGCCCAGCTCATTGCAGCCTCCTCTCAGGGAGCTGCAGAGAGCAATGAGCTCTGCCCTCAGCTTCCACTGCTCCACACTGCACACCCCCAGCTCCCTCAGCTGCTCCTCCCCAGCCCTCTTCTCCAGCTTTGTGCCCTCCTCTGGATCTGCTCCAGCCCCTCAATGTCCTTTTGAAGACCCTGCCCACCCATTCCAGCACTGGGTCTGTGACTATTGCCCATGCACCTTAAGCTCACAGTCAGGGAATGGGCTGGGTTGGAAGGGACCATTGAGAGCATTCAGTTCCAGCCCCCTGCCATAGGCAGGGACACCTCCCACCAGCCCAGGCTGCTGAAGGCCTCAGCAGTGTGAGCAGGAGCAGCAGCCCCCCCCTCACCCACCTGCCCAGGCCAGCCACACAGTGCACGGCCACGCAGCAGCCTGGCTCCTCACGGAACTTCACCTTCAGCAGGTTCAGCCAGTCCTCCACGATCTGGGTGGATGGGGGAGCCCCATCGTCAAAGGGCCAGTCCTGCAGGACAGGCAGGGGTGAGGGCAGGCAGGTCACACACCCAACTGGCCCGGAGGAGCCCTCTGGCACCATCCAGTCCAGCCAGCAACACAGCCCCACAACGGCCACTGAGCCGCGGCCCCCAGTGCCACGGGCACCCCCTTCTGCAACACCTGGTGAGGTGCAAAGGGGTACAAAGAGGTGGCAGCTAAGGGAACCACTCACGCTCGTGGCTTTCTAAAGGTGTAATTATGGCAAAGTCAGCAGCATCTTGGCAGAATCTATGCGTGGTGGGGTGGGAAGGGACCTCTGCAGATCATTCAGACCAACCCCCCAGCCAGAGCAGGGCACCTAGATCGGGCTGCACAGGATCACACCCAGGTGGGCTTGGAAGCTCTCCACAGGAGACTCCACAACCTCTCTGGGCAGCCTGCTCCAGGCCTCCAGCACCCTCACAGCACACAGGTTTCTCCTCATGTTCTGATGGAACTCTCAGGTTCTAGTTTGTACCCCTTGCCCCTTGTCCAATCCATTTGCATCAAGAAATTGATTTTGCTTAGACCAAATTTTGCTGCTTCCAGCCCAGAGAGGATGCCTGTGAACTGCTGGAAGACGCCTCCAGAGCTGAAAGCAAGCTGCAGGGCCAAAGGCTGTGCTGGTTCCCAGCCCTGCTGCTCCACCACTTACCAAGACCTGAATGCCTTCTTTCTCCACCGGAGCAGTGTCGTAGGTAGCTTCGCATACCCTGACCACGGTGGTGACGCCGTACTTCTTGAGCTCCTGCACAGAGAGCAGAGCCTGCCTCACCAACACACCTCCAGCACCACACCAGCACCACACCTCAGCTTCCTCACTTCCTCCACAACTTCCCAGCAAGCCAACACACCAATGCTGCCGAAGAACCACGGAGTGGTGGGGCTGGAAGGGAGCTCTGCAGATCACCCAGGCCAAGCCCTGCCAGAGCAGGGGCACCCACGGCAGGGCACACAGCAACACCTCCAGGTGGGCTTGGAAGCCTCCAGAGCAGGAGGTTCCACAGCCTCTCTGGGCAGCCTGCTCCAGGCCTCCAGTACCCTCACACTAAACAAGTTTCTCCCCATGCTGAGGTGAAACTTCCTGGGTTCCAGGTTCCTGTTTGTGTCCATTGTGCCTTGTCCTGTCCCAGGACACCACTGAGCAGAGCCTGGGCCCTTCTTGACAGAAAGGAGAAGCTGAAGACCACAGATCTCTCTGGATGGCTCCCATCTCATCCTTCAGTCTTATCAGCCTCACCACTCAGCTGGTGCCACCTGCACACTTGCTGAGGGTGCCTCAGTCTCCATCAGTGATGAAGACACTGCCCAGCCCTGGTCCAACATGGACACCTGAGGGACATCACTTGTCACTCATCTCAATCTCCCCTCCCTAGAGGCCAGGATGGATGAGGCCTTGAGCAACACAGCCTCGTGGGAGGTGTCCCTGCCCATGGCAGAGGGGTTGGAACAAGATGATCTCGAAGGTCCCTTCCACCCAACCCTTTCTGTGACACTGTGAGTAAATCTGGACCAGCTGCTGACCAGTAAGATGCCATCAACCAACCAACTCCTTATCCAAGCCCCACCCCACCACCCAGATGGCTTCCAAAGCTCCTACCAAGCAGTAAAGGAGCACCAATTGAGAGAGGAAGCTGCTGGTTGAACATGAGGTAGATCAGAAGAGCCATGTGGGTGCCTTACCTCTATGAACTTGTTTAAGGTTGCGTTGGTTGGGTTGTGTGTGATGAGGAATCTCATGTTCTTGTAGGTGATTTCCACAGGAGCTGGGCGGTTCATTCGGGCCATGGTGACTCAATTCAACATGCAAGGAGGTGATGAAAGGGGCAACAAAGAACCACTAACAAAAATCAGACCGAAGAAGTGACACAGAGGACCTGATGTCTACTTCACTCTGCTCCACTTGAGCTTCTCAGTGCCGGGAGGGATGGAGTTTGGGGAGCAATGGGCAATGAAATGAACCTCCTAAGAAGAAGCAGCAGCAGCAGCAATTCTTCAATCCAGTAATACTGAGGCAAAACAAGGAAGGCAGTGCACTGAGGTTTACCCCATCCAGGTTGGAATTCTGTTGTGAAAATGCTCTGCCAAACTTCAAATCAATACTTCTGGGTCGACCACTCTCAGGGGGGCTTCTTGGTGGAGTAGGAATGAGTGTCTACAGTTCACTTGTCTGCATAGAGCTCGTGCTGTGCCTGGCAGTAGTCCCCACTGCCCTTCAGAAACTCCATAAATGTGTGACCAAGAACACCACAGAACTGCTGCAAAGAGAGGGGACACAACACACAGGAGAGCATCATCAGCGCAGGGGGAAACAGATCAGCAAGGGACATCGAGGCTGTCAAGGCCCATCAAGGACATCACAGCCCATGAAGGTCCAGCAACAATTATGCAGTAAAAACGACAATAAATCAAAGCCCAAAACCTAAGGAGCTTCCCAGCCTGGATTGAAGCCAAGAACCCTGCCCCCTCCCTGGAGCTGTTTAAGGCATCATGTCAGCATCGTGCACTGAAAGGACCGTTACAACATCAACCAGACACCTGCAGGCAGCTTCTCAGACACCTTCCTGGTGAGAAGCTTCAAGGCTGCAGCTTGCTCCCAGGCACAGCTCCCTAGCAGAGATGAGATAGAAACTCAGAGACTGCACTGGGCCAGCACCACCACCTCTGTACAGGGAGTGGGGTGGACTTTGCCAGTGACCTGCTGAAAAAACCTCTCCCAGTTCTCTTGGTTTGTGGGATGGATCTTCAGGGCCAGTGAATTCCAAATCCTATCAGCAGGAAAAAAGGAGCAGGAAGGACCCTCTGAAGTCCCAGGCCAACAAGAGTAATGGGAACCAGAACTGAGCCTCAGCACTGCCAGAGCAGCCAGGCTGAGCAGGAGCTGAGCCTCCATCTGCCAGCACCAGACCTAGGAACACCTGGAAGAGCAGCTGGGGAAAACAGCAAGCAGAGAGAGCTTTGTCCAAGTCACTTCCAAGGAGCTGAAGAAGCAGAAGAGCACAAAGGGACAGGGCAGCTTTAAGCTGCACGAGGCCTTGGGCCGCTTCCCACACAGGCTGGCAGATGCCATCTTTATCTCCTGCTAAGCTGCTCAGAGCTGGGCCTGTGCCCTGGCACAGGGTCAGGGAGTGGAGGCTTCAGAGCCAGGAATAGAACAGCATCCCAGGGAGCACCACGAGGAGAAGGGGGTCACTAGGGTGAAGAGAAGACCTTTGCTCCTGGGAGCTGGGCCACAGAAGGATGGAGAGGGAGGGGAAACAGCAACCATGGCCTGATACTGGGGCAGGTAGGCAGTGACAAGTGAGAGGAGCAGAGGGAAAGGCCTCAGATTGCTCCAGGGGAGGATTAGGTTGGACATCAGAAGCAACTTTTTGACCAAAGGGTTCTCCAAGCCTGGCACAAGCTGCCCTGGAAGGTGGCTGCATGCCCACCCCTGCAGGTGTCTCAGAGAGGCAGAGATGTGGTGCTGAGGGACACATTTGGACTCAAGTCTTACAATGGTTCCAGCTGGAAAAGCCCTTGAAAGTTCTGTGACTGTAGAACACCAAGGTGGCAAGAGCAGCTGTCCTGCCCACCATGGGATAGAGCAGTGGTCCTTGGGACTGGATCACCTACCACCATCTCTTAATTTAAGAGAACTTCGGAGAATGGCTCCAGTCCAGCAAGAAGGCATCTTGAAATGAGGCAGAAATTCCTTCCAGTAAGGTTGGGGAGACACTGGTTGCACTGGGAGGCTGTGAATGTCCCCTCCCTGGAGGTATTCAAGGCCAGGCTGGATGAGGCTGGTGGGAGGTGTCCCTGCCCATGGCATGGGGTTGGCACTGGATGGTCCCTTCCAGCCCAACCCATCGCAGATATAGTGCTGAGGAGCTGTCAGTGATGGCAGAGGTCCACCTGCACCAGCTACCAGTGGCAAGCTGCATCTCCTTCTCTTCTAGGCCTTGACTGACTGCAGTCTGATGCCCACAGTGAGCACAGCACCCTTCTGGGGCTGGAGAAAGCCACCTATGGCCTAAGGACAGAGACTCCAGATGGGAGCTTCCAGAGGTTTATGGCAGCAGCACCCTCAATGAAGAAGGGTATGCAGTATGCACATCAGGGGGAAGAAGGAATCTTCTCACAACTTCCTGCAGAAGGAGGTGAGGAAGCCCACCCCATGTGGCTGCTGCCAGCTCTGCCTGCACCATGACAAACCCCAGGTGCAGAGAATCCTTCAGGACCATCCCACCCCTTAGAGCAGCACCTGCTCCAGCTCCTCACCGTGACAACAAACCAGGCAGATGCTGCCTCCCCCTACCCAACAGGGCAGAGCTAACAGCAGCAGAGGCACAGCACAGCCATGGAGGTGTCTGGGTTGGGAAAGCCCTCTGAGACCACTCAGCCCCACCATGGCCACTGAACCCTGGCCCCATGTGCCATGGCCACACCTTTCTGGAACACCTCCAGGCATGGGGACTCCACCACCTCCTGGGGCAGCCTCTGCCAGTCCCTGACCACTCTTGCCCTGCTCCTGCTACCCACACCAGTGCTGTTCCAGGCCAGGCTGCTGGTGCCCTTCTTGCCAAGTGCAGAGTTCTGCATCTGGGGAGGAACAACAGCAGGCACAGACCAAGGCTCATCCTCCTGGAATCCTCATGGAGCTTCTGCTCCATGGTTAAGGATCTTGGAGCTCTGGTGGGCAGCAAGTTCTGCATGGGCCACCAATGTGCCCTTGTGGCCAAAAGCATCCAGGGGTGCACCAGGAAAAGTGTGGCCAGCAGGGCTAGGGAGTTTCTGCTGCCTCTGCTCTGCTGAGACCACAGCTGCAATACTGTGTCCAGTGCTGGGCTGCCCAGTTCAGGAGAGACAGGGACCTCCTGGAGAGAGTCCAGGAGAAGCTGTGAGGGTAACTGTGGGACTGGAACATTGCTGTGAGGAAAGGCTGAGAGCCCTGGGGCTGAGAGCCTGGAGACAGAAGGCTGAGAGGGGACCTGCTCAATGGCTATGAAGAGCTGAGGGCTGGGGGGCAAGAAACAGGGCCCAGGCTCTCCTCAGTGCTGTCCTGGGACAGGACAAGGCACAATGGACACAAACTGGAAGCCAGGAGGTTCCACCTCAGCATGGGGAGAAACTTGTTTGGTGTGAGGGTGCTGGAGGCCTGGAGCAGGCTGCCCAGAGAGGCTGTGGAACCTCCTGCTCTGGAGGCTTCCAAGCCCACCTGGAGGTGTTGCTGTGTGCCCTGCCCTGGGTGCCTCTGCTCTGGCAGGGCTTGGACTGGGCAATCTGCAGAGATCTCCAGCCCTACCATTCTGTGATTCTGTGACATTTCTGTGATCCTTTCAACATTTTCCCCCTGTCCTCAGAGCCAATTTCCATCCTCTTTACTGTTCCATCAATGGTGCAATCAGAGCTGACATTTAAGTGGCATCTGCAGGGTTTGGTTGGGATTTTCCTTCTGCCTTGACAGTTGTATGAAATTACACAGGGAGCCAGGGTTCACGCTTCTGAGTCACCGCTTCGGGAAGGCTCCACAGATGAAAGGAGACATATTGGGAACCTGTCTCTGGCAGGCAGCTGCTAACACCAAAACCTCAGGACCAGGAAAAATCATCTCCAGCAGAAATTAACACCTGAATATCAATACTCTTGTGCCACAGCATGTCAGCACGTAGCTTCCACCTCAGCATGAGGAGAAACCTGTTTGGTGTGAGGGTGCTGGAGGCCTGGAGCAAGCTGCCCAGAGAGGTTGTGGAGTCTCCTGCTCTGGAGGCTTCCAAGCCCCACCTGGATGTCCTCCCATGTGCCCTGCTCTGTGTGCCCCTGCTCTGGCAGGGATGTTGGACTGGATGATGTCTAGAGGTCCCTTCCAACCCCTACCACTCCGTGATTTGCAGTGTGGGTAGTTAGCAACAACTGAGCAACCAAGATCTGTGCTAAAGTGCCACTAATGTGAGCAGAGACTGCAGTGAGCTGGGCTTGGGCTCTGCTGCCTGCTCTCAGGTGAGACAAAGAGAGGAAACAGCCTGGAATTGTGCCAGGGAGAGTTAGGTTGGAAATCAGGAAAAATTTCTTTGGTGCAAGAGTGGTCAGGGACTGTCAGAGGCTGTGCAGAGCAGTGGTGGAGTCCCCATGCCTGGAGGTGTTCCAGAAACCTGTGGCTATGGCACCTGGGGCCAGGGTTTAGAGACCACGGTGGGGTTGGGCTGCTGGCTGGACTGGATGCTCTTGAAGGGGTTTTCCAACCCAACCAATTCTGATTCTAATCCTGCCTGTCCTGCCATTTGGACACTGCTTTGTCTTTCTGGCTCCCCTGCTTTTGTAGCGGGTACAAACAACCACCAAGCCTCAAAGCATTTGTGCTTAAAATACAACATGCTCTTGGTCACCAATTCAAGAGAGCCACACAACGGTCTGGGCTGGAAGGGACCTTCAAGACCACCCAGTCCCAACTCTCTGCCATGTGCAGGGACACCTCGCACCAGCACAGGCTGCTCCAGCCTGGCCTTGACCACCTCTAGGCAGGGGACAACCGCAGCCTCCTTGGGCAGCCTGTGCCAGATGCTGAGGACAGCAGGGGAGCAGATAGGACACTAAATTAACAGGAGATTCCATAATAAATTTTCACAGAATTGCCTGGATTGGGAAAACCCTTTGAGACCATCGAGGCCAGTTAATAAGGCAGTAAACAATAAACACGCTTAGGAAGCAAACGGCTGAGGAAAGCGAAAGCTTTCGACGGTGAACTACGATCCACCTCCAGCAGGAAATGCCTTCCTTAAAAAGGCAGCTGGCGAGGTCCGCTCGGCAAGGAGGCGATCTGCCCGCATCCGCCGGGCACCGGCAGCCTGTTCCAGCCGCCTCGCCACCGGCTCCTCTGCGGCTTCTCCCCGCCCGCAGCCACGCCACAGGCCCGCACAAGGCCGCCGCTGCCCCTCCGCCGCACGAAGCTCGTTTGGGGAAGGATTCGCAACCGCTGCGGAGCCAGCGCAGCCGCCCGGCGCCCTTCAGCCTCGCAGCCGCCCGGCGCCCTTCAGCCTCGCAGCCGCCCGGCGCCCTTCAGCCTCGCAGCCGCCCGGCGCCCTTCAGCCTCGCAGCCGCCCGGCGCCCTTCAGCCTCGCAGCCGCCCGGCGCCCTTCAGCCTCGCAGCCGCCCGGCGCCCTTCAGCCTCGCAGCCGCCCGNGTCACGGGTTCGCATCGCGCCTGGCTCAGGCTCCCGACGCGGAGCCATCTTGTCGCCCGGAGCAGCCGCCCTGCCCTGCCCTGCCCTTCCCCACCCCGGCCCCACACGCCGCAGGGCCGCGGCTGCGGGGGCTCCGCTCTGCCTTTCCCTTCGCTTCCCTTGCCGGCGGACACCGCCAGACAGAGCCCGGCGGCGGCGGGGGGCAGGCGGGGCCGGCGGGTGGGGCCGTGCGGCGGCCTTTGTGGCCGCACCGAGCGGAGGGGGCACTCCCTCTCCTCCTCTTCTTCCTCCTCTCCAGGGCAGAGGGAGGAAGGTCAGGCTTGCGGGGCTTGCCCGAGAGGAGCCGCAGCTCAGCGCAGCCAGGAGCCGGCCGGAGCCGGCGGCGTGGTTGGAGCGGCAGAACAAAGAGACAAACATGGAGGAGCCGGGGCCGGGGCAGGGGTGGAAGGAGGAGAGCGGAGCCGGCAGGTTTCGGGGGGCACTCACAGGAATATGGTTACTCATTGAAGACTGTAGCCTGATCATACAGCCGGGTTGCGGGCGCCACCGCCGGGGGCAGGAGAAGCAGAGCCGGCAGAAGAAGGAGGAAGAGGAGGAGGAGGAAGCGCTGGAGGCCGCGGAGCTGCCGGCGGAGGTTCGGCGGCGGCTGAGGAGCGGGGCTGGACCATACAGCTGCGGCGGGCGGGCAGGCGGCTCTGCGGGGCCGGCGCGGCTGCAGCAGCGGGAGGAGGGACACCGAGCGCCGCCTTCCCTCCTCACAACCCTGCACAAGCGCCCGGGGCCCGCCCCGCGTTCCCGGCACGTAGCGTCCAGATCGCTCAGTGCGACCCTCAGCCGGCAACCGGCTGGGAAACAGCGTCCAGATCGCTCAGTGCGACCCTCAGCCGGCAACCGGCTGGGAAACGGCTTCCAGATCGCTCAGTGCGACCCTCAGCCGGCAGTGCCGCTGCGGGCAGCCTGTCCCAGTGCCTGGCCACACTCTCAGCCAGGAAGTTTCTTCCGACGTGCAGCCTGCCCTGGTGCCACCTGAGGCCGTTTCCTCCTGCCGGTCCCTGCTTCCTAGGGCGAAGAGCCCAGGAGCGCCTCGGAGGCAGGCGAGGCCGAGCAGTGCCGGAGCAGCAGAGGCTCCGCCCGGTCCCTGCCTTCCCCCCGGTGCTCGCAGAACCTCGTTAGCAGCTTCCCATAGGAAACGCTTAGAGCCTTTTGACCCCAGGTTGCTCTGTGCTTCCGAGTCCGGATTATAAAAGAGCGCTTCAGGGTTTGCAGATGGAGAGCAGCCCAGCAGGGCAGAAGGGGAGCGAGGGGGACGCTGGAGCTGTCGGTGACACAGGCGGCAGTGAAGGGCAGATGTAGACACATAGAACGGGCAGGGCTGGAAGGGACCCTAACGATCATACAGTGCCAAGCACCTGCCATGGGCAGGGACACCTCCCACCAGCGCAGCCTGCTCCAGGCTGGTCCAGCCTGGCCTTGAACACGTCGAGGGAGGGCACAGCCATAGCCTCCCTGGGCAGCCTGTGCCAGGCTCTCCCCACCCTCACTGTCAGCAATTTCTTTTCCTCGTTTGCAGCCTCACTCTCCCAGCTCAAAGCCATTCCCCTCGTCCTGGCGCTCCCAGCCCTCATCAAAAGACTCCATCACCTCCCTGGGCAGCCTGTGCCAGTCCCTCACCACTCTGGCACCAAAGATATTTTTCCTCCTCTCCAACCTAAACCTCCCCTGGCACAATTCCAGGCCATTTGCCCTCCTTCTATCACCTGAGAGCAGGCAGCAGAGCCCAAGCCCAGCTCACTGCAGCCTCCTCTCAGGGAGCTGCAGAGAGCAATGAGCTCTGCCCTCAGCCTGCTCTGCTCCACACTGCACACCCCCAGCTCCCTCACCTGCTCCTCCCCAGCCCTCTTCTCCAGACCCTTCCCCAGCTCGGTTGGTCTGTGTCAGGAGAAAGCACTCAGGACTCATCAGGAATGTTTTTTTCCCCTCCTGAAGCTCTTTCTCATCCTCCCAACAGTTCCACTCTCTGGTTTTCTCCCGGAGGCAGCAGAGCAGGACGTGGTCTGCAGTCACACAGTGCCCTGCCCTGCTTTGAAGTGCTCTCCCTTTAATTTCTTGATCTTTCGGCTTTGAGAGGGCAGCTTCTGCGGGGTTGGCGAAGGTTCAGCTCCAAAATACTGCTCTTGTGTTTGAAACCTGAGCCTTTAGCTGTCAACCCATAAATAGCACTTTGTCTTGAAGGAGAAGAGTGTGGCCAGCAGGTCCAGAGGGGTTCTTCTGCCCTTCTGCTCTGCTCTGCTCTGCTCTGCTCTGCTCTGCTCTGCTGAGACCACTCCTGGAGTGCTGTGACCAGCCCTGGGCTCCCCAGTTCAGGAGGGACAGGAAACTACTGGAGAGAGTCCAGGGGAGGCCACTAAGAGGCTGAGGGAGCAGCTCTGTGAGGAACAAAGGTTGAGAGCCCTGGGGCTGAGAGCCTGCAGAAGAGCAGCCCCAGGGGGGATCTGCTCAGTGCTCAGCAAGAGCCAAAGGGTGGAGAGGCAGAGGCTGGGGCTGGGCTCTTGTCAGTGGTGCCCAGGGGCAGGAAAGGGGCAAGGAGCACAAACTGGAACCCAGTTGAACTTAAGGAGAAACTTGTTAGGTGTGAGGGTGTTGGAGGCCTGGGGCAGGCTGCCCAGAGAGGCTGTGGAGTCTCCTTGTCTGGAGAGTTTCCAACCCCACCCTGGCCATTGTGACCCTGGGCAAGCTGCTGTGGGTGCTCTGCTCTGTTCCATGTGTCTGTGTGTCCCTGGTGAGCCAAGGGGGCTGGACAAGGTGGCCTTTGGGGATTGTGATAGCTGCCAGGCTGGCTTGGGGGACAGCCCTGCAGGGACATTGCAAGCTGTGACATGCCTGACCACCTCACTGCTGGTCTGCAGCCTCGCAGCAGGCAGCAGCTGACTGCTTCCAAGCTGGAAGGCCTCAGAGGAGAGCTAAACCAGAAATGAGCAGGCAGGGGCAGGCCACGCTGGTGGAGCCAACACCTCTGAGCAGCTTCTCGTGTCCCTGCGAGTGGCTCCTGAAGATTCAGAGCTGAAGATGTTGGCTTGGTTCCTCGGAGTGTTTGTGTGCCATCTGTCCGCTCCCCACCCCATTACTTGGTGGTGTCCATCAGTTTAACCCAACCAGCTCCACACAGCTCCTTCACACAGCATCTCCTCCCAGGACAGCCTGCTTACAGCCTTCCAGTGGTCAAAGGCTTTGATTTCCACCCAAGCCCCTGCCCCTAGCTCCAACAACATTGAGGGGATGGAGCATGTCCTGGCAAGGGTGAGGAACCACACCTTGAGTCTCGGGTTCATTTTTGGGGCCCTTCACTCCCAGAAGGACACTGAGGGGCTGGAGCAGCTCCAGAGAAGGGCACAAAGATGGGGAAGGGTCTGGAGAAGAGGGCTGGGGAGGAGCAGGTGAGGGAGCTGGGGGTGTGCAGTGTGGAGCAGAGGAGGCTGAGGGCAGAGCTCATTGCTCTCTGCAGCTCCCTGAGAGGAGGCTGCAGTCAGCTGGGCTTGGGCTCTGCTGCCTAAGCTCAGGGGATAGAACTCTCAAGCCCCACCTGGATGTGTTCCTGTGTGCCCTGCCCTTGGCAGGGGGATAGACTGGATGATCTCCAGAGGTCCCTTCCAACCCCACCAACCCAAGATCCTGTGGTGTCTCTGAATGTCCTCAGCGCCTACCCTCTGAGCTTAAGAACATTTGCAGTGGGATTTCCTCCAAGGCTTCCTAGGTGAAAAAAAGAGCTCATTATGTGCAGGCCCAACTGATCTGCTGGCTGAGAGCGATCAGCAGAGCTGGGGCAGCTTTCTCTAAGCTGGTTGCTCACCCTGGGGATTGCTTGGCTGAGCCAGCACAGCTGACAGGCAGCGCTTTCATAAGGGACCTCTAAGGAGATTACATTTCCAAGGGGCCGCCTCATTCCCGTGGCAAATAATTCAAAAGAGTCCAAGCAAGGCAAGATGGGCGAGGTGGAGCACGGCTCTCATCATCCCCTTGTTGGCTTGGAGCTCTGCATTCACAGAGCCGTGGAATCGCTTGGGTTGGGAAAGCCCTCCAGGATCATCCAGCCCAACCAGCAACTCACCGTGGCCACTGAAGCCTGGCCCCAAGTCCCATGGCTGGCACACCTCCAGGGATGGAGACTCTGCCCCCTCCCTGGGAGCCATGGAATCGTTTGGGTTGGAAAAGGCTTCCAGAATCATCCAGCCCAACCAGCAACCCACCATGGCCACTGAAGCCTGGCCCAAAGTCCCATGGCTGGCACACCTCCAGGGATGGAGACTCTGCCCCCTCCCTGGGAGCCATGGAATCGTTTGGGTTGGAAAAGGCTTCCAGAATCATCCAGCCCAACCAGCAACCCACCATGGCCACTGAAGCCTGGCCCTAAGTGCCATGGCTGGGACACCCCCAGGGATGGAGACTCTGCCCCCTCTCTGGCAGCCTGTGCCAGTTCCTGGCCACTCTTTCACTCAAGGTGAGGCCATCCCTGCCCTGCTCCTGCTGGCCACACCGTTGCAGATGCATGGTGCTGTGTGGCAGCTGGACACCAGTGGCACCTGTCTGGGGAGCTTCTGAGGCTGTGGAGTCTCCTTCCCTGGAGACTTTCAAAGCCAGCTGGCTGTGTTCCTGTGTGATTTGCTCTAGGTGACCCTGCTGTAGCAGGGGAGTTGGACTGGCTGATCCCCAGAGGTCACTTCCAAGCCCACCCTGCTGGGATTCTGTGACTTTGCCTGAAGTAGCTCCACCACTGTTGCTGTAGCAGTTAAAGCTTCTCCAGGGTATCTCACAGGCATGGAATGGGTTGGGCTGGAAGGGACCTTCAGGCTCATCCAGTGCCACCCCCTGCCATGGGCAGGGACACCTCCCACTAGCCCAGGTTGCTCAAGTCCTCATCCGGCCTGGAACTGAACACCTCCAGGGAGGAGGCATCCACAGCCTCTCTGGGCAACCTGTGCCAGTGTCTCCCCACCCTCACTGCCAAGAATGTCCTCAAGGAAGAGGTTAAAAGCTGTTGAGCGCTGGCCAAAGCTCCATGGCTGTGTCACAGATGTCTGCCATGGGGCTCTCCACGTCTGAGGAGGAGCAAACAGGTCCCAGGGAGGTGAGGTTGGTCTCAGTGCTCCTCCTCAGCAGCAGCAGGCGACAGCATTTCAGCAGGGAGGGTGCTGTGCTGTGGCATCCTCCTTTGGATCCTCTCAGGCAAGTGTTTTTCCAGCTGATGAGTCATCTGGGAACCCCTCGGGTGGCTTGGGATGGAGGTAACCATGGGTACTGCTGTTGCCTAGTGACACCTGCCTCAAGCTGCTCAGCTTCTCTGCCACTTCTCAACAGCATAGCCCCAACCAGCTGTCAGCCCCAGACCAGCTCCCTTCAGCTGATCAGGGGCATGTCCTGCCATCCAGGAGGTTGGAATTGGAGTGAGTGGGTTTATTTTAACCCCCCACACTGAAAAACGAAAGAGGGAGGGGTCCATGCTCTGGCATCTCCTCTCCTCTGGCCACATAACCCCAGCTGGGGGCTTCAGGCAGGCTCTGGCTCAAGTGTTGCTGCAAATCCTCAGCTGTGCTGTGGGGCACAGCTGTGCACAAAGGATCATCTGGGGCAGGATTTGAGAATCCCAGCATGGTTGGAAGGGACCTCTGGAGGTCATCCAGTCCTAGTCCCTGCCAGAGCAGGGCACCCACAGCAGCTTGCCCAAGGTCACAATGGCCAGGGAGGGTTGGAAGCTCTCCAGACAAGGAGACTCCACAGCCTCTCTGGGCAGCCTGCCCCAGGCCTCCAGCACCCTCACACCAAACAAGTTTCTCCTTAAGTTAACTGGGTTCCAGTTTGTGCTCCTTGCCCCTTTCCTGTCCCTGGGCACCACTGACAAGAGCCCAGCCCCAGCCTCTGCCTCCCCACCCTTTAGATCTTGCTGAGCACTGAGCAGTGCTCTCTGCAGGGTTCTAACTGCTCTGTTCCAGCAGGTTCCACCCCAGCCCTCTTCTCCAGACCCTTCCCCACCTTTGTGCCCTTATCTTCACCTGCTCCAGCCCCTCAGTGTCCTTCTGGGAGTGAGTGCCCAGAGCTGAACCCAGCACTCAAGCTGTGTCCTCAGCAGTGCCCAGCCCAGGGGCACAATCCCTGCCCTGCTCCTGCTGCCCACACCAGTGCTGCTCCAGGCCAGGCTGCTGGTGCCCTTCTTGCCCCACTGGGCACAGCCTGGCTCATCTCCAGCTGGCCCAGGTTCATCACCCTCAGCTCTCCAACACTCACCCCCATGCCCATAAGGCTGCCTGGGGTGGTTGTGGCTCAGTTTCTGCCCCTTTCCCAGAACCTCTGGAAACTTCCCTGGGTTTGTTTCCTGCTTCTCCTTTGTCGTTCCACCACAGGACTGCTCTCCAGCCCCACTCTTCCTCTCCTGCTAGCTCATGCTTAGCCCTAGAGCCGTCAGAAGGTCTCCTGGTTGGATGCCATCCGTGGGCTTTATCCCGTGTCCATGTAGGAGAAGCCTTCCCCTCGCCCCCCCTGCAGTGCTGCCACATCCCCTTGGTTTGCTGCCGGCTGGAGGCTGCCACAGCAAATGCTGCAGGGCTCGGGGGTGGCTTTGCTGCTCTCTCAGGAAGCTTAGCAGCTTGCAAAGCACTAAGTGGCAAATACTTCAGCCAAGCGTCTGCCAGCTGGAGGACAAAGTGTTCCTCTCAGTAATGTGTGCAGGCTTACACCAGAAGAAATCCCCCTCCCCCCTGGCAGAGTGGAAATCCTTGGAGGGGGCAGGGAGGGACTGACACTTCTTGGCCTTGCCAGCAGCTCCAGTGCTCAGCCAGCTCCCAAGGCTCAGATGCTCATGGGCTCAGCTTCAAGGAGTGACAAAGCTGTGACTAACTTCTCCAGAGGGCTAAGGATCCTTCTTCCATCATCCTTTGGCACTGCTCAGGCCACAGCTTGAGTGCTGGGTTCAGTTTTGGGTCCTCCACTTCCAGAAGGACATTGAAGTGAGAGCCTGCAGAAGAGCAGCCCCAGGGGGGATCTGCTCAGTGCTCAGCAAGAGCCAAAGGGTGGGGGGCAGAGGCTGGGGCTGGGCTCTTGTCAGTGGTGCCCAGGGAAAGGAAAGGGGCAAGGGGCACAAACTGGAACCTGGGAGGCTTCACTGGAACTGAAGGAAGAACTTGTTTGGTGTGAGGGTGCTGGAGGCCTGGGGCAGACTGACCAGAGAGGCTGTGGAGTCTCTTTGCCTGGAGAGCTTCCAACCCTCCCTGGCCATTGTGACCTTGGGCAAGCTGCTGTGGGTGCCCTGCTCTGGTGGGGATTAGGACTGGATGACCTGCAGGGGTCCCTTCCAACCCCACCCTGCTGGGACTGTGGCATATGCAATGCCTCTGCCCATGCCTCGCCTGACGTGCAGGTAATTTGGGGTTGCACTGACCCAAGGTTGGTTGCTGTCACCTCCTTCACTCCTTTGCCCAAGCTGTTGACCCTGTCCTGGCTTCATTAAGGCAGGAAGCAGACTGGGACAGTGACAGTGGCACAGGCTGCCCCGGGAGCTGCTGGAGTCCCCATCCTTGCAGGGGTGGCCATGGCACCTGGGGACAGGGTTTGGAGGCCATGGTGGGGTTGGGTTGCTGGCTGGGCTGGATGCTCTTCGAGGGCTTTCCCAGCCCAAACAGTTGTATCATGCTGTGGCATCTCAGCCCCACGTTGAGACACTCCAGCATCAGTCAGTGACTGAGCCCAAAGCATCAGGGCAGCAAGCTGAGATCCAAGTGGCTTGCAGCTGCTGTTTGCAAGGCTTCAGCAGCAGAGCCCATGGCCTCTCTGCTCTCCTCTGGGCAGCTTCCCTGCAGGCATGGAGATCTCTCTTCTCCTGCCACCAGGAACTCTTTCTGCTCTAAATGAACAGCAGAGGTTCCCCTTGGCTGCAATTCAAGAACCTTCTGCACGGAGGTTTCCCTGCGGGTTTCAGGATGAGGCTTTTGCAGCTCTGGCAAAGCGCAGGTCTGCGGGGATGGTGCCACCTACTGTGGGCAGAGGGCACCGCAGCTCCTCGCCTCCACAGGCACAGCGGACCTCTGGAGATCCTCCCGTCCAAGCCACAGCATGCCAGGGGTGGCAACGGACCTCTGGAGATCCTCCAGTCCACAACCTCCCTGGAGGTGTTGAGGACCAGGTTGGATAAGGCCTTGAGCGACCTGTTCTAATGGGAGTTGTCCCTGCCTATGGCACAGGGGGGGGTTGGAACTGGATGATCTTTGAGGTCTCTTCCAACCTAAACCATTCTGTGATTCTATGATTGTGTTTCTGTATTACCTTTTTACTGTATAGAGCTGTAAATATCTGTAAGGTATCATCAACATCTGCCTGTACATTGTGCTGAGCTGTGAATATCTGTAAGGTATCATCAACATCTGCCTGTACATTGTGCTGAGCTGTGAATATCTGTAAGGTATCATCAACATCTGCCTGTACATTGTGCTGAGCTGTGAATATCTGTAAGGTATCATCAACATCTGCCTGTACATTGTGCTGAGCTGTGAATATCTGTAAGGTATCATCAACATCTGCCTGTACATTGTGCTGAGCTGTGAATATCTGTAAGGTATCATCAACATCTGCCTGTACATTGTGCTGAGCTGTGAATATCTGTAAGGTATCATCAACATCTGCCTGTACATTGTGCTGAGCTGTGAATATCTGTAAGGTATCATCAACATCTGCCTGTACATTGTGCTGAGCTGTGAATATCTGTAAGGTATCATCAACATCTGCCTGTACATTGTGCTGAGCTGTGAATATCTGTAAGGTATCATCAACATCTGCCTGTACATTGTGCTGAGCTGTGANATCTTTGAGGTCTCTTCCAACCTAAACCATTCTGTGATTCTATGATTGTGTTTCTGTATTACCTTTTTACTGTATAGAGCTGTAAATATCTGTAAGGTATCATCAACATCTGCCTGTACATTGTGCTGAGCTGTAAATATCTGTAAGGTATTGCCAACATCTGCCTGTACATTGTGCTGAGCTGTGAATACAAAGCTTCACTCCTTAATCTCCAGCTGGCTGAGTCTGGTCTGGGTGATTTATAAAAGTGATGGGGGAGCAGGAAACTCCTGAACTCCCACAGGTAGGAACCCCTGCCCCTGTTGCCCCCCCAGGCAGCCTGCTGCTGGCCAGCCCAGCAGAGGTTTGCCCTGGAAGGAGCCCACAATAGCTGCCCTTCCAGAACAGGGCTGGTTTGTTGGAGGACAAAAAGCCCTTTGTGGGGAGGAAGGTCGCCTTTGGTGGTGTCCCTGTGCGCAGCAGCTGAGCATTGTTGCGTGCATCAGGCTGCACTTCAGCCCTGTTCCAGAAGCCGGAGCGCTGCGGCTGCTCCCTGCCGCTCGGCACCTGCCCGGCCCCGGCCGAAATCAGCCTCGCAGCACTTCTGTTTCAGCTCAGCCCCATTGTGCCTGCGGCTATAAATACAGCCTGGCCCCTGCCGGCCTCCACCGCCCCACCTCCCATGGCCACCTCAGCTAGAATGACCTGGACATGAGCGGCAGGGAGGACCTCGGTCAGCAGGTGAGGGCTGAGTGACTGAGCAGCTTCTACGGCAGCTGCAAAATGCTCCTTGCATCCACGGCAGGACTCCAGGGGAGTGAATGTCCTGGGTGCAGAGGTGCCCAGGTTGCCTAGAAGGGTGCTAGGCTGGGCACAGAGGTGCTCAGGTAGCCTACAAAGGTGCCAGGCTGGGTGCAGGGGTGCTCAGGTAACCTAGAAGGGTGCCAGGCTGGGTGCAGGGGTGCCCAGGTAGCCTAGAAGGGTGCCAGGCTGGGTGCAGGGGTGCTCAGGTAGCCTAGAAGGGTGCCAGGCTGGGTGCAGGGGTGCCCAGGTAGCCTAGAAGGGTGCCAGGCTGGGTGCAGGGGTGCCCAGGTAGCCTAGAAGGGTGCCAGGCTGGGTGCAGGGGTGCTCAGGTAACCTAGAAGGGTGCCAGGCTGGGCACAGAGGTGCTCAGGTAGCCTACAAAGGTGCCAGGCTGGGTGCAGGGGTGCCCAGGTAGCCTAGAATGGTGCCAGGCTGGGTGCAGGGGTGCTCAGGTAACCTAGAAGGGTGCCAGGCTGGGTGCAGGGGTGCCCAGGTAGCCTAGAAGGGTGCCAGGCTTTGCACAGGGGTGCTCAGGTTGCCTAGAAGGGTGCCAGGCTGGGTGCAGGGGTGCTCAGGTAACCTACAAGGGTGCCAGGCTGGGAGCAGGGGTGCCCAGGTTGCCTAGAAGTGTGTCTAGGCTGGGTGCAGGGGTGCCCAGGTTGCATAGAAGGGTGCCAGGCTGGGCACAGGGTTTCCCAGGTTGCATTTAAATCCCACATCTGACAAGTCTCCAGAGGCTCCCAGGTGATCTTATTGTAGCCTTCCAGTATTTGAAGGGGGCCTACCAAAAAGCTGGGGAGGGAATTTCTAGGCTCTCAGGACTAGGGGGCGTGGAGCAAAGCTGGAGGTGGGGAGATTCAGGCTGGAGGTGAGGAGGAAGTTGTTCAGCATGAGAGTGGTGAGAGCCTGGAATGGGTTGCCCAGGGAGGTATTTGGGGCCACATCCCTGGAGGTGTTTGCAGCCAGGCAGTGGGGGTTGGAACTGGCTGATCCTTGTGGTCCCTTCCAGCCCTGACTGATTCTATGATTCTAAGTCAAGCCCCACATTGTCCAGTTTCTTGTATTGTCATGTACTGGGTCAGCCTACGAATGGTATGAGGAAGACATTTTTCACCTATTTTATGCTAAGCTATATGGAAAAAAAAAAAATTAAAAAATCAAAATAATATATA
>VWZI01002648.1:112625-139060 GCA_013396835.1 Psilopogon haemacephalus
CTGCCCTTGAGCTGCCCTTGTCCCTCTGCTGCCTCTATCCCTCTGCTGCCTCTCTGCTGCCCCTGGCCCTGTGCTGCTCCCTGTCCATGTGCTGCTTCCTGTCCCTCTGCTACCCCTGTCTCTCTGCTGCTCCCTGTCCCTCTGCTACATCTGTGCTGCCCCTGTCTCTTTGATCTCCCTGTCCTACCCCTGTCTCTCTGCTGCTCCCTGTCCCTCTGCTACATCTGTGCTGCCCCTGTCTCTTTGATCTCCCTGTCCTGCCCCTGTCCCTGTCCTGCCCTTGCCCCTCTGCTGCTTCCTGTCCCTTTGCTGCTCCCTGCCCCTGTGCTGCCCTGTCCCTCTGTTGCCCCCGAGCTGCCCCTCTAGCTGCCCCTGTCCCTCTGCTGCCCCTGTCCCTGTGTCCCACCAGCAGCCACTGCTGTGTCAGCACTAAAGCACTCGCTGCAGTTTGCTGGACTGAGAGCCCCAGGACTGTCTGGGTTGGAGCCCTCTGGGATGAGCATCTGCACGGTGCCTGGCAGCTGGCAGCAGTGCCCTGTGCTTGCTGGCTGAGAGGTGCTGCACTGCTCTCTCTTTTCCCTACAAAGGTCACTTTGCAATTTCTTTCCTTTTCTGCCCTGCCCCGAAATCAAACTTAGCAGAAAGTTGTGCTCTGGCTCCCAGCTTTGCATCCCAGAGCACCAGAGAATGGCATCCTGGCAGACAGCTGACACGCAGCACTCTGCCCTCAGGGCAGCCCAGCTCAGACCACCCTGGCAGCTCTGCTGGGGACAATTTAGCTTCCTATGAAGGGAACAAATGGCAGGTGACAAGCCCTGAGTGACAGCTCTTGTCTGTGAGCTGCTCCTCAGCTTCCAGTCCCTGCTCCCTTCACAGTTGCAGTGTCCTGGTTGCTCCTCGAGGGCCAGATCTAGAGAAGGACAAGGAAGGAGAAGCCTGATCAATGTTCAGCAAGAGGTGAAGGCTGGGGCTGGGCTCTTGCAGTGGTGCCCAGGGGCACAAACTGGAACCCAGGAGGCTCCATCTGGACAGGAGGAGAAACTTGTTTAGTGTGAGGGTGCTGGAGGCCTGAAGTAGGCTGCCCAGAGAGGTTGTGGAGTCTCCTCTCTGCGGAGATTCCAAACCTAGCCCTTGTCAAGAGTCCCTCCTCAGCTCTCCTGGAGCCCCTTCAGGTCCTGGAAGGCTGCCCTGGAGCCTTTTGGAATACCAGAATCGTGGAATACTAAAACCCTACAGTCATGGAGTGCTAGAAGCCCAGAATTGCTTTGGAGATCATGGAGTCCAAGCACTCCTGCTGCAGCACATTTCACTCTGGCTGAGTCCCTGCCACTCCAGCTCTCTTCTCCACCACTCCAGCTCTGCCCTCCATGGCCACTCCAGCTCTGCCCCATGCCCACTCCAGCTCTGTCCTCCATGCCTCCTCCAGCTCTGCCCCACTGCAGCTCTCCCCACCCAGCCACTCTCCAGCTCTTCCTTCCCAACCCTTCTTTGGATGGTGCAGCTCAGCTTTGCACCACTTTTTGCTGCAGGCTGCTTGGTGCCACCTTCGGCCTGCAGCCCTGGCAGCACCTGCAGGTGCTTGGGAAGGGCAACCTGTGCTCAGGTGGTGCCTGAAAGCTGACTGCAACANCCTCATGGCCACTCCAGCTCTGCTCCCCATGGCCACTCCAGCTCTGCTCCCCATGGCCACTCCAGCTCTGCCTCATGGCCACTCCAGCTCTGCTCCCCATGGCCACTCCAGCTCTGCCCCATAGCCACTTCAGCTCTGCCCTGTGATCACTCCAGCTCTGCCCCATGGCCACTCCAGCTCTGCCCCATGCCCACTCCAGCTCTGTCCTCCATGCCCACTCCAGCTCTGCCCCACTGCAGCTCTCCCCACCCAGCCACTCTCCAGCTCTTCCTTCCCAACCCTTCTTTGGATGGTGCAGCTCAGCTTTGCACCACTTTTTGCTGCAGGCTGCTTGGTGCCACCTTCGGCCTGCAGCCCTGGCAGCACCTGCAGGTGCTTGGGAAGGGCAACCTGTGCTCAGGTGGTGCCTGAAAGCTGACTGCAACAGAGGCAGCCCAAAATAGCTGGCACAGTGTCCAGGCGACGTTCATCTGGTGGTGCTGGACCAGTTGCCTGCAGAGAGCAGGGATCAGACAGCTCTGCTCTCCGGGGAGCTGTTTGCAATAGAATTGGGGCAGTAAAAAGCTTTTCAGTGCCTTTGTGAAGTCTATTTTAGTGCTGCCTGGAGTTAGCTCTGTCAGCTTCACTGCTGCTTGCCTGAGGGGGTTCCTCTTCTGTGCAGCTCCACAGACCCAAGGCTGAAAGGGAAAATCACAGCAGCACAGAGTGCTGGGCTTGGAAAGGAGCTCTGCAGATCAGCTCCAACCACCTCTGCCAGAGCAGGGGCACCCAGGGCAGGGCACACAGCAGCACCTCCAGGTGGGGCTTGGAAGCCTCCAGAGCAGGAGACTCCACAGCCTCTCTGGGCAGCCTGCCCCAGCACTCTCACCCCAAATGAGTTTCTCCTCCTGCTGAGGTGTGTTGTGGCTTTGAAGCCAACAGAAGGAAGCTCTCAAATGAACTGGGGAAAGAAAAGAATTGTGCTTTGGATAGGGAGATATGGGAAGAAAATTAAGAAAATTACAAAAGCAGATACAGAAATCATTGCAAGCCCCTTGAATTTTTTTTTCCCCCAACCCAAAAGTGGAATCTCTCATCCCCAGGGCTCCAATCCTCCCTGCCCCCCTCCCCACCCCCAATGCCTCTGCCTGCTCCTTACATGTTTGTCCTGATAACACAGCTCCCGCCAGGCACAGCCTGGAGCAGGATGCCCAGAGAGGCTGTGGAAGTCTTCTGCTCTGGAGGCTTCCAAGATCCCCCCCTGGGATCAGAGCAAGATGCTTTGGGTGCCCAGTTTTAGCAGAGGGTTGGACTGGATGATCTGCAGAGGTCCCTTCCAGCCCCACCATGATGGCACTCTGTAAGCACAGCACCATCCTCATTTCTCTAGAGCCTGATTTTGCATTCTCCTCCTGGATCCATGGCACAGGCTCTCATTTGTCAGGCTGTAGCAGCCTGGGCGAGGAGTAAATGTGAACATTGTGAGGTGTTGTTTGTGTCCTGTCAGAGGGATTGTTCAACAAACAAACATCTGCTCTGCTCCTCTGGCGATGGATGGGTGCTGCTGCAGGAGCTGGGGCAGCCCTGTGCAGAGGCTCTCCAGCAGGGCAGCTGCATGCAGCACACTCACCTCTGCTCCTTCCAAACAGCAGGGCCTGGGAGGCAGTCTCTGCTGAAACCCTCAGCATGGCCACAACCACTGAGTGCTGGGCTTGGAAGGGACCTCTGGAGATCAGCTCCAACCCTCCTCGGCCAGAGCAGGGGCACCCAGAGCAGGGCACACAGCAACACCTCCAGGTGGGCTTGGAAGCCTCCAGAGCAGGAGGTTCCACAGCCTCTCTGGGCAGCCTGCTCCAGGCCTCCAGCACCCTCACATCCAAAAAAGGTTCTCCTGCTGAGGTGGAACCTCCTGGCTTCCAGTTTGTGTCCATTGTGCCTTGTCCTGTCCCAGGACAGCACTGAGCAGAGCCTGGCCCCTGCTTCTTGCCTTCCAGCCCTCAGCTCTTCATAGCCATTGAGCAGATCCCCTCTCAGCCTTCTCCTCTCCAGGCTCTCAGCCTTTCCTCCTCACAGAAATGCTCCAGGCCCTTCAGCATCCTCACAGCATCTCCTGGGCTCTCTCCAGAAGGCAGTGTGGCCAGCAGGGCCAGGGAGGAGATTCTCCCCTCTACTCTGCTCTGCTGAGATCCCACCTGGAGTACTGCATCCAGTGCTGGAGCCCCTGGGACAAGAGGGATGTGGAGATGCTGGAGAGTGTCCAGAGAAGGGCCATGAGGATGCTCAGAGGGCTGCAGCACCTCTGCTGTGAGCACAGCCTGAAAGAGTTGGGGCTGTGCAGGCTGGAGAAGAGGAGGCTCCCAGGTGACCTTCCAGGATCTGAAGGGCACTTACAGAAAAGCTGGGGAGGGACTTTTTAGGCTCTCAGGGAGTGACAGGAGTAAGAGGAATGGAGCGAAGGTGGAGGTGAGGAGGAAGTTGTTGAGCATGAGAGTGGTGAGAGGCTGGAATGGGTTGCCCCTGAAGGGAGGTGTTTGGGGCCAGATCCCTGGAGGTGTTTTTGGCCAGACTGGCAGAGGCTGTGGGCAGCCTGCTCTAGGGTAGGGTGTCCCTGGGCACGGCAGGGGGGTTGGGACTGGCTGATCCTTGTGGTCCTTTCCAACCCTGACTGATTCTATGATTTTATGATTCCTGCTCAGCTCCACTCTGGGTGCCCCACGGGCAGAGGCACAACTGGAAAGGTTTCTTTTTCCCATCACTGACATCCTCCTTTTAGGGGCTGAACACAGCTTATTCAAGTCCTCATTTCTCTGCTGGCAGCTGCAGGAGCAAGGGGAAAATTATTGTCATTATTATTTTTTCTTTTCATGCCAATTGGTGCTTTATTGGGGATTTCACCTGCCTCTTATTTTTCCACTTCTTTCACAGAGGATAATTTCCAGGCTTGATACTGGTTGGACTTGATGATCTTCTTTATAGTAAGGGTGGTGAGACTCTGGACAGGCTGCTGGTGCCTTTCTTGGGCCATTTGCTCTCATTCTGTCACTTGGGACTGGTTGGACTCAGTGATCTTCTTTATATAAGGGTGGTGAGACTCTGGACAGGCTGCTGGTGCCTTTCTTGGGCCATTTGCTCTCATTCTGTCACTTGGGACTGGTTGGACTCAGTGATCTTCTTTATATAAGGGTGGTGAGACTCTGGACAGGCTGCTGGTGCCTTTCTTGGGCCATTTGCTCTCATTCTGTCACTTGGGACTGGTTGGACTCAGTGATCTTCTTTATATAAGGGTGGTGAGACTCTGGACAGGCTGCTGGTGCCTTTCTTGGGCCATTTGCTCTCATTCTGTCACTTGGGACTGGTTGGACTCAGTGATCCTCTTTATAGTAAGGGTGGTGAGACTCTGGACAGGCTGCCCAAGGAGGTGATGGATGTCCCCTCCCTGGAGGTTGTCCAAGGAGGCCTTGAGCAGCCTGGTCTAGTGGAAGGTGTCCCTGCCAAGGACAGGGATCTGTAACCAGATGATGTTGAAAGTCCCTTCCAATCCAAACCATTCTATGGATGAACCTTAAAGGTCTTTCCTTTAAGGCTGAAGCAATTGCAGGCTCCGGTGAAGGTGGAAGGGCTTCCTATGAAAGATTTCCTCTTTGCCTTCTGGCTAAGTAATGATTATTGATTCCCTGCAAGGTCTGAGAATGCCCTGATGGCTTCTGATTAGCCACCACAGCCAGGTGCAGGGCTGCAGCCGCTCAGCAATTTAATAGAGCAGTAAAAATGCAAGGGCAGAGCCCTCTCAGCTCCTGAGCATTCCTCTCAATTACGGCTCCAGCCATCAATTTCCATGACAGCTCCTAATGTGTCACTTAAAGCTAACAGCTTAGCCACTGTTTCTCAATTATTCAGGGATTAATGATCCCCAGAGGGGCTACTAATAAGGGAGAGGGGAAAAAAAAAACAATTAAAGTCTGCGGGCACACGATGAGTGCTGGTGGGATTAAAACCTCAGTGAAGGGCTCCGGGAGCTCCTGGGGTTTGGCTGCCTGTGTCAGTGCTGCTTTGTATTTGAGCTCCAGGCGAAGGAGGTCATCTAGAGGGTCACAGAAACGCAAAATTGCTCGGGGTGAAGAGGAATCCCACAGCCATCCAGGTAGGAAAAGACCCTCGGGATCACCAAGTCGTAGAATCAGTCAGGGTTGGAAGGGACCACAAGGATCAGCCAGTTCCAACCCCCCTGATATGGGCAGGGACACCCTACCCTCCTCTCCCTGCTGCTTGGGCAGCTGCTGGGCATGGGGCACTCACATCAAGTACCTGAGGAGCCCACGGGGACCTTGCAGGGCTGAGCCTCCTCCCTTCCCAAAGGCTGCTTTGTGGTTTAAACTCTCCTCTCTGCCTACCAGTATCTGAGGGGGGCCTACAGGAGGGCTGGGGAGGGACTGTTCACAAGGTCTTGTAATGACAGGACGAGGGGGAATGGGTTCAAAGTGGCAGAGGGGAGATTTGAACGGGATGTTAGGAAGAAATTCTTCACAGTGAGGGTGGTGAGGCACTGGAACAGGTTGCCCAGGGAGGTTGTGGCTGCTCCCTCCCTGGATGTGTTCAAGGCCAGGCTCGACGAGGTCTTGAGTGACCTGATCTAGTGGGAGGTGTCCCTGCCTGTGGCAGGGGGTTGGAACTGGATGAGCTTTGAGGTCTCTTCCAACCTAGACCATTCTATGATTCTATGATTCTATGAACCAGGGCATTGCTTTTCAGAGAGGGGCAGCTGGAATGGGAGCTGCTTAACCCTGCCCCTGCTCCAGCTCCTGCCCCTGCTCCAGCTCCTGCCCCTGCCCCTGCTCCTTTAAAGCTGCTTCAGATGGCTTTTTGAAGGCCAGGCTGAGTGTGTGCCTATCTGACTCGCTCAATAACTGCTCAGAGGCTCTGCTGATTGCCTCCTGAAGTGCCACTAGACGTTATCAGAACCAGGAGATAGATCAAAATAGTTCCGAGGAATAATCTGGGACTGCAGAGCAATTACAATATCCTAGGAAAAGCTGTGCCAAATGGAGATATATTGAATGCATTTCTCTGCACAGATGACTGAAATCTGATAGTTTAATTTATTTTTAGCATATTTCAGCTCCTCAGAGGATAGAATCCAAA
This sequence comes from Psilopogon haemacephalus, assembly GCA_013396835.1. NCBI lineage: Eukaryota > Metazoa > Chordata > Aves > Piciformes > Megalaimidae > Psilopogon > Psilopogon haemacephalus. The sequence goes on from VWZI01002648.1 coordinate 119,374, forward strand.
GGCAGGGTTTAAACCTCACCAGCACCTGCCTGGGGAAAGCAGCAGGAGGGAGTCTGGGGGTGTGCAGTGTGGAGCAGAGGAGGCTGAGGGCAGAGCTCATTGCTCTCTGCAGCTCCCTGAGAGCTGGGCTTGGGCTCTGCTGCCTGCTCTCAGGTGAGAGAAGGAGAGGAACTGGCCTGGAGTTGTGCCAGGGGAGGGTTAGGATGGAGAGGAGGAAAAATGTCTTTGGTGCCAGAGGGGTGAGGGACTGGCAGAGGCTGCCCAGGGAGGTGCCTGGAGGTGTTGCAGGCAGGTGTGGCCATGGCACCTGGGGCCAGGGTTCTGTGGCCATGGTGGTGCTGGGTTTGTGGCTGGAGCCACTGATCTTGGAGGCCTTTTCCAGCTGAAGCAGCTCTGCTCCATGATTCCATCTTTAAGGAAGCACAAGGCAGTGGAGGGAGTGGCTCTTGTGGGTGAGTTACCTACGTGTGGGGTATGTGGCAAGTGAGCAGTGTCCCAACAAGGATCACTAACGAAGCACGGGAGGTAAATGAGCTGTGGAGCCAGCTCTGACCCTGGAGATGAGTGGGACAGGTCCCGTTGTCCCCAGCCTGCCCTGCTCTGCCATTCCTTACGGCAGTCCTGAGCTGTGGTCTGAGGCTCAGCACAGAGGTCTTTGGTATTCCATGAACACAGCAAGGTGACAGCTGACAGACTGCAGAGCAAACAACCTGAGAGCAGCTTCTTTGTGCTCTTTGACGTTTCTCTCACAATGCCTGAGCTTGGAAGGGACCTGCCAAGGTCATCCTGTCCAACCTCCCGCAGGCAGCAGGGACACCTCCAGCTGCAGCAGGCTGCACAGGGACACAGCAAGCCTGACCTTGAGTGTCTGCAGGATGGGGGCAGAGAGGTTGACCTGGGCAACCTGAAGTCAGCATGGAGAGAAGGTGACATGTCACAGATTGCATTGGGCTGGAAGGGACCCTCCTAAGGTCACCTTGTTCAAGTCCCCTGCAGGCAGCAGGGACACCTCCAGCTGCAGCAGGCTGCACAGGGACACAGCAACACTGACCTTGAATGTCTCCAGGGGTAGAGCCTCAATCACCTCCCTGGGCAGCCTGTGCCAGTCTCTCCCCACTCTCACTGTGCAGAGCTTCCTCCTGGTGTCCAACCTAACTCTGCCCTGCTCCACTGCCAAACCATTGCCCTCAGCCTGTCTCCACAGACCCTTCTGAGCAGTCTCTCCCCAGCCTGCCTGCAGCTCCCCTGCAAGTGTTGAAATGCAGCTCTGAGCTCTCCCTGGAGCCTTCTCCAGGCTGAACATCCCCAGCTCCCTCAGCCTGTCCCCACAGCAGAGGTTTTCCAGCCCTCTGAGCATCTCTATGCCCTCCTCTGGACCCTCTCCAGCAGCTCCATCTCTCTCTTGTGCTGGAGCCCCCCAGCTGGCCCCATCCCTGCAGGTGAGGTCTCACCAGAGCAGAGCAGAGGGGCAGGATCCTCTCTCCATCCCTGGCCACACTACTGTGGATGCAGCCCAGGCTGCCCTTGGCCTTCTGTGCTGCCAGTGCCCATTGCTGGCTCCTGCCCAGCTGGACACCTTCTCACCTTCTGGGCTGTGCAGCACAATGACAGCATTCCACTTCCTGCTCCCATTAGCTGCTTTAGGACATCTGACTGCCTGGAGGGAGCAGAGAAGTCTCTCCCACCTGCTCTGGAGGCAAGAGGAGCAAATGGCAGTGGCAGTCCTGCAGCAGGCAGTGCCAGCAGCAGGCAGTGCCAGCAGCAAGAGCTTTGCTCTGGAGGCTGATTGCAGGGTACCAGCAGTGCCCTGACCCGCAGCCAACCATTCCCTTTGCAAAAGGTCAAACGTGCTCTGCCTCCAGCTTTTTGAAATGGAGCAGAGAAAACAATTTCAGGGCTATTTACTCTGCAGCTCTCTGCCAGCTTTTGTCCTGGCTCCCTGTAAGAGATATTTGCTTTCAGAGTCATAATCCTTTAGCTCAATGTGATGCTTCTGGCAACTGGGGATGGTGGGGGGGGGGCAAGGCTTTGGGTTGGTTTCTTTGAGTCATAAAGCTTCAATCTCATTCCCGAGGCACCCAAGACACCTGGCACTGCCTCTGAGTCACTGACTGATGTCCTTCCTCGTGGGGTAGGTTATGCTGCAAAAAACATGGTCAGGGACTGGCACAGGCTGCCCAGGGTAGGGGGTGGAGGAGTCCCCATCCCTGGAGGTGTTCCAGCCAGGTGTGAGCACAGTGGGGTTGGGTTGCTGGTTGAACTGGGTGACCCTGGGGGCTTTTTCCAACCCAAATAGCTCTTTGGTTACACTGCTATGCTATGCTATGCTATGGACTCAAACCCCATCTCTTCTTACAGCAGTCTGAAGCAATGGCTGAGAGCAGCCCTGAGGATAAGGTACTGGGGGGTCTGGGGTAATGGAAAGCTCAAGATGAGGCTGCAGTGTGAGTGCAGCCCAGACAGCAACTGTGTGCTGGGCTGCAGCAAGAGCAGCTGTGGGCAGCAGGGCAAGGGAGGGGATTCTGCCCCTTTGCTCTGCTCTCCTCACACCCCACCTGCAGCACTGTCTGCAGCTCTGCAGCCTCCAGCACAAGCAGGACATGGAACTGTTGGAGCCAGTCCAGAGATGCTCAGAGGGTTGCAGCAGCTCTACTCTGAGGACAGGCTGAGAGAGTTGAGGCTCTGCAGCTTGGAGAAGAGAAGGCTGCCAGGAGACCTTGGAGTGGCCTTCCAGTATCTGAAGGAGGCTACAGAAGGGCTGGGGAGGGACTACTGACCAGGGCTTGTAATGACAGGACGAGGGGGAATGGGTTTAAACTGGCAGAGGGCAGACTTAAACTGGATGTTAGGAGGAAGCTCTTTGCAGTGAGGGTGGTGAGATGCTGGCACAAGTTGTCCAGGGAGGTTGTGGAGTACAGAAGCACCCAATGTGATCAAAGATGGCTGCTCCTTCTTGCCCCCCAGCCCTCAGCTCTTCATAGCCATTGAGCAGATCCCCTCTCAGTCTTCTCCTCTCCAGGCTCTCAGTTTTTCCTCCTTACAGATATGTTTCAGACCCTTCAGCATCCTCACAGCCTCCCCATGGCTCTCTCCAACAGGAGCCCAGCACTGGACACAGCACTCCAGGTGTGGTCCCAGCAGGGCAGAGCAGAGAGACAGGAGAACCTTCCTTGGCCTGCTGGCCACACTTTTCCAAGGGCTGAGCTGCTTGGGGTTTGAGTAACCAGAGCTGCAAGGGGCAGAAAGTGCTCTGGGGCACCCCGAGCAGTGGTGACAGCAGTGGTGACAGCAGCCAGCCCCTTGTCTGGGGCAGGGAGAGCTGCTCCCCGAGCAGGGAGCTGAGCAGAGAGTTGAGAGGGAGGTTGCTCACTGTTGGCAGCATCTGACACATGGCTTCAGAGAAGAAAAGGATTGCCAGGCCCTTGAGGGCTGCCATGAAGGGGAGAGAGAGATGAGAACAGGGCACTTTGTCCTGCTGACAAGCAGGTGGGAAGTGGCAGAGCAGGATGAAGGGGGAAGATCTCCTGTCTGAGAGCAGGCAGAGGAGCAGCAGTTGGTGAGTGGAGATTGAAGAGCTGCAGACAGCAGGGGAGGGAACTTCTGCTCCTGGAGGCACTTGAGAGAAGAGCTCTGCCCTGGTGGGGAGAGCTAAGGACCTGTGCAGGCAGCTCAGCACGGCAAGGACTGGCAGCTGCTGGCTCTCTGCACTGCCCTGGAAGGACTTTGGACACAGGTGTGGGTTGATCTCTTCTGCCAGGTAGCCATCAGCAGCCTGGCCAGGAGCAGCACTGGTGTGGGCAGCAGGAGCAGGGCAGGGATTGTGCCCCTGGGCTGGGCACTGCTGAGGACACAGCTTGAGTGCTGGGTTCAGTTCTGGGCACTTACTCCCAGAAGGACACTGAGGGGCTGGAGCAGGTCCAGAGAAGGGCATAAAGATGGGGAAGGGTCTGGAGAAGAGGGCTGGGGAGGAGCAGGTGAGGGAGCTGGGGGTGTGCAGTGTGGAGCAGAGGAGGCAGAGGCAGGGCTGGCAGCATGGCAGCAGCTGTGGCCATGGCTCAGGGCAGTGTCCCACAGCCTGCTGCTCTGGCCCTGGCAGGGGAGCTGCAGGAGCAGCAGCAGTGCTGAAGGGAGCTGCCTGCAGCTAGTGCCAAGCACCATGGCAACAGCAGCATCCACAGCAACAGCAACCAGGAGGCACCACCTGGGAGCCTTTGTCCTTGTTCTGAGGAGGATGCCCCTTAAAAACACCAGCGGTGGGACAGTGCCCAGGGCTGGGCTCAGCATCCCTGTTCTGTTAGAACCATGGGAATGGGATGGGATGGGATGGGTTGGAACAGCTCTCTTACGTCTTCCAGTCTGAGCATCAACCCAACCCCACCATGGCCACTAAACCCTGGCCCCAAGTGCCATGGCTACACCTGTCTGGAACACCTCCAGGCATGGGGACTCCACCACCTCCCTGGGCAGCCTTTGCCAGTGCCTGCAAAGCCCTTGGGGAGTAGGATTTACCTGAACCCCCTGGTTTAGGGACACTCTTCTATTTGACACTGCTGCTGTTCCTTCCTTGGGGGGACCTTTTCTTCTCCCTGTATTTTCAGCAAAGCAAACCCAAAACCCTTGCAGCAGAGGCTGGATCCAGATTCTGTGACCTCCCAGGTGATCCTCCTCAGCTCTCAGTCAGAGAGGGGTATTTAGGACAGCTCATCCTTGCTTCTCCTGGACAGGTGAGACCAGTTCTACATAAGGCATTAGGATTGTTTATCCTTTGCCTTGAGTCCTAGGCTCAGTTTGGGGCCACTCACTCCCAGAAGGAGATTGCAGGGGGTGGAGCAGGTCCAGAGAAGAGCAGAAAGGTGAGGAAGGGTCTGGAGCTCTCCTGTAGCTCCCTCAGGTACTCTAAGGTCTCCCTGGAGCCTTCTCTTCTGCGGGCTGAACAACCCCAACCAGCTCTGCCAGCCTGTCCCTATAGCAGAGGTTCTCTAGCCCTCTGGTCCCCTTCATGGCCTCCTCTGGCCCTGCTCTGAACCTCTTCCCGAGCTGTTTTTGTTTGCTCTCCACCGTGGCTGTCACATATCCTGTGTCTCATTGTGCTGAAGAACACAGCCTCCCCCCTACCCCCCTCCTCCCCCCAGAGCAGTAAGTACATTTTCAGGCACTATCTCATGCCCTCTCTTGCAATAAAAGTCAATCCTGGCTTGCTTTAGCAAGGGCTATAAAAATGTAAATTACCCAGATCTGATTTGCTCTTATTGCCTTCGCTGAGTCCTAACAGTTAGATCTAAAATATATAGCTGCTGGAGCTTATTAATACAGCCTGATCTGCATATTCAGGAGCAGCCCCTTCCAAGTCCCTTCCTCTCCCTTAGCAGAAGATGGATGAGCAGAAGCTCCCCAGGGCACTGGCACAGGGCTCTGAATTCCAGGGCTGTGCCTTGCTTTACATGCTCAGAGCTCCTGCAGCACTGTGCCAGCTGAGGGTGGCTCATTGCTGGCAGCAGGGAGCTGCTGGAGCCTCCTTCCTTGCAGATCTTCAAACCCCACCTGTGACCTACTCTGGCTGGTCCTGCTTTGCAGGGAGCTTGGCCTGGAGCAGGTCCAGGGAAGGGCAGGAGAAGAGGGAATGGTTAGAGGAAGGGACCTTGAAGCTCATCTAGTTCCAGCCCCCATGGCACCGCAGGGACACCTTCCCACCCTCCAAACAACCACCCAGCTGCAGCTTGCCTAGCAAGCAGCCACAGAATCCTCAAGGCTGGAAAAGCCCTCTGAGGTCACAGCCACCCCAGGGAGGCTCTGGAAACAGAGTTTCTGGAAAGTGCCCAGCAGAGAAGGACCTGGGAACAGCACAGCTGCAGATGCCCTTTGAGAGTCCCTTCCAAGCCGATGCACTCTGTGATGTATCTCCCAAAGAGAAGATGTTTTCTTCAGCCTGCATTGTTTAATGTCATCTGGTGGGGAAGGGTCTGGAGAAGAGGGCCGGGGAGGAGCAGCTGAGGGAGCTGGGGGTGTGCAGTGTGGAGCAGAGGAAGCTGAGGGCAGAGCTCATTGCTCTCTCCAGCTCCCTGAGAGGAGGCTGCAGTGAGCTGGGCTTGGGCTCAGGTGAATGGGACAAGAGGAAATGGCCTCAGGTTGCACCAGGGCAGATTGAGGTTGGAGATTAGAAAAAGGTTTTTGTCTGAAAAGGTTCTCGGAGCCTGGCACAGGCTGCCCAGGGAAGTGGCTGAATGCCCAACCCTGGAGGTGTTTCCCAGAGGCAGAGCTATGGTGCTGAGGGCCATGGCTTAGGGTCAGACTTGGTAGAGTTAGAGGAGGGTTGGGCTGGGTGATCTTGAAGGTCTTCTCCAACCAAATCAATTTTATTTCAGTGTTCTCCCAAGTCCCTCAGACAACTGTGCTTTAGCTGCAACGAGATGGCTGCAGGTGGCTTCTAGTGGGAGGTGTCCCTGCCCATGGCAGGAGGATTGCAGCTTGGGGATCTTCAAGGTCCCTTCCAGCCCAGACGCCTCAGAACCTACAAGTCTCGATTCTGTCTGGTTCTGACACTTGAATTAGGACCTGAGGCTTCCTGCTTTTGTCTTTCCTCTTAGGTGAGAAATGCGAGCAGCAGCTCAGTCAAGGTTTCTAAAGGTCCTGAGCCACTCCAAGGAGGAGAGAGAGCTGTGGTGGGATTTACAGCAGCTGATGGGAACTGCTCAGGATTCCACAGCCAGGTGGTTCCCCACAGCTCACTGAGCAGAGCTGCACCTTTAGCAGCCCCAAAACCTGGGGTTTGTAGGCTCTGGGAGGGCAAATCAGGCTCTTTATTTATTCTGCCACTGCCTCCTGCTGCACCCCTCTGGATTGGTTATTTATGTGGTTGTTCATCTCTGCCTGCCTGAGATGCTTTTGTGTTTCTGGAGCAGTGCAGCAGGGATCTCGCAGCATTAATGCCACTCACTGCAATTTATTCCTCATAGTGGCTTTTACATCAGGCCCTCCAAAGCCATCAGTCCTCTGAGGGATGGCCCAGATGACATTAAACAATGCAGGCTGAAGAAAACATCTTCTCTTTGGGAGATACATCACAGAGTGCATCGGCTTGGAAGGGACTCTCAAAGGGCATCTGCAGCTGTGCTGTTCCCAGGTCCTTCTCTGCTGGGCACTTTCCAGAAACTCTGTTTCCAGAGCCTCCCTGGGGTGGCTGTGACCTCAGAGGGCTTTTCCAGCCTTGAGGATTCTGTGGCTTCTTGCTAGGCAAGCTGCAACTGGGTAGTGTTTTGGAGGGTGGGAAGGTGTCCCTGCAGTGCCATGGGGGTTGGAACTAGAGGAGCTTTAAGGTCCCTTCCTACAGCCATTCCCTCTTCTGCCCTTCTCTGGACATGCTCCAGCCCAAGCTCCCTGCAAAGCAGGACCAGCCAGGGAGGGAACATCCACAGCATCCCTGGGCAAACTATTTCAGTGCCTCCCCACCCTCACTGCCAAGCATTTCTTCCTCATCTCCAGTCTCAGTCTGCCCTCTCCCAGCTTTCCCCCTCAGAACTGGTTCTATTCTGAGCACCTCCCTGCATGCCAAGGTTCTAATGGGTGAGTTTCTTCAGCAGGATGTTTAGCCAGAGATGAGCATGGAGTAAGCTGAGTTTCTTCTTTCCCTCCACCTGCCTCTCTTCTTTCTGTTCCCAGTGGATCTTGTGGGTCTGCAAACCAGGGATCATTATTCCAGAAAAGCCCTCTCTTGGCTTCCCTGATGTGTGCTGCACTCAGCAGACCTGCAGGGCTCAGGCACTGAGCTAAACCTTCACACAGCTCAGGTCTCTCTGATTTCCCCAAAGGCCCAGAGCCGTTTTTCACTCCTCTTCCAAATGATGCTGCCCAGAACATTGCTCCTGCTCCTTCTGACCACCTCTCCTCTCCCAGGGCAGTGCTCCTGCTGCCTTGCAGAGCAGAGCCAATGCCTGCCTCGTTCCCAGGGTCTTCCATGCTCTCTCCTATCTATCATTTCCTGCTCATCATGAAGCTGTCAGTCCTGTCCCTGAGCCTCTCGCCCATCTCATTCCTCAAATAATTTTCATTCAGAAATCTCCTTCCCTCCTCCTCCAGGGCTGGCAATGAACTCCCAGGAGCTGCCTGCCTCACAGCTCTGCTGAGCTCCTCTCAGTCCCTTCGCTTTCTCCTTTCCACGTTTACAATGGCCAAGTGCCACTGCTGCTCCAGAGAGCTCTGAAAAAGAGCAGCCCTGAAGGGCAGAACTTGGGGTGCTGGGGGGTGAGAAGCTGGGCAGGAGCCTGCAATGGGCACTGGCAGCACAGAAGGCCAAGGGCAGCCTGGGCTGCAGCCACAGCAGCATGGCCAGAGATGGAGAGAGGATCCTGCCCCTCTACAGCTGTGGACCCCCAGCACAAGAGAGAGATGGAGCTGCTGGAGAGGGTCCAGAGGAGGCCATGGAGTTGGTCAGAGGGCTGGAGAACCTCTGCTGTGGGGACAGGCTGCAGAGTTGGTGCTGCACAGCCTGGAGAGGAGAAGGCTCCAGAGAGAGCTCAGAGCTGCGTTTCAATATCTGCAGGGGAGGTGCAGGGAGGCTGGGGAGGGACTGTTCAGAAGGGGCTGTGGGGGCAGGCTGAGAGCAATGGTTTGGCAGTGGAGCAGGGCAGAGTTAGGTTGGACATCAGGAGGAAGCTCTGCACAGGGAGCGTGGGAAGAGACTGGCACAGGCTGCCCAGGGAGGTGGTTGAGGCTCTAACTCTGGAGATCAAGGTCAGTGTTGCTGTGTCCCTGTGCAGCCTGCTGCAGCTGGAGGTGTCCCTGCTGCCTGCAGGGGACTCGAGCAAGGTGACCTTAGGAGGGTCCCCTGCAGCCTGATGCAATCTGTGAGTTGTGATCCATAGCAGTCAGATTTTAGCTTTCAGTTACAGCCCAGGAGTACAATAGCAAAGCAATAAATTTTCTTGTAGAACTCTTCAGCTCCATTAGTTTTGATGTTTTGAAATAACTGGCACCAGCCTAAGAAATTACTGGGACCAGAGATGTGGGAAGCAGCGAGAGGCTCCAGACTGACATTGCCTTTTCCCTGCACTCCTCCAAAGGTGGCATTTTGGAAGCTTAAAATCAGCAGAGGCTTTTGACTTCTGCCATATGGATCCAGAGGCACTGGCACAGGCTGCCCAGGGAGGTGCTGAAGAACCCTGTGCTCATGGCATTTCATGGCCGTGGTCTTAGAGGCTGGACTTGATCTTAGAGGTCTTCTCCAACCATAATGATTCCGTGGTGGTGTTGGATTGACAGGTGGACTCGATAACCTCAGAGAGGTCTTGTAATGACAGGATGAGGAGGAATGGGTTTAAACTGGCAGAGGGCAGATTGAAACTGGATGTTAGGAGGAAGTTCTTTGCAGTGAGGGTGGTGAGGCACTGGTACAGGTTGCCCAGGGAGGTTATGGAGCACAGAAGCACCCAATGTGATCAAAGATCACATTGGGTGCTTCTGTGCTCCACAACTTCCCTGAAGGTGTTGAGGACCAGGTTGGATGAGGCCTTGAGCAACCTGTTCTAGTGGGAGATGTCCCTGCCTATGGCACAGGGGGGTTGGAACAGGATGAGCTTTAAGGTCCCTTCCAACCTGAACCATTCTATGATTCTGTCATTGGAACTGGATGAACTTTGAGGTCACTTCCAATCTAAACCATTCTGTGATTCTGTCATTGGAACTGGATGAGCTTTGAGGTCACTTCCAACCTAAACCATTCTGTGATTCTGTCATTGGATCTGGATGAGCTTTGAGGTCCCTTCCAACCTAAACCATTCTGTGATTCTGTCATTGGAACTGGATGAGCTTTGAGGTCCCTTCCAATCTAAACCATTCTGTGATTCTGTCATTGGAACTGGATGAGCTTTGAGGTCCCTTCCAACCTAAACCATTCTATGATTCTGTCACTGGAACTGGATGAGCTTTGAGGTCCCTTCCAACCCAAACCATTCTGTAATTCTATGATCTCCTCCAAGCTCAGTGAGTCTATGGTTCAGTGGTAGTGGTGGGTAGAAGGTTGGACTTGATGCTCTTAGAGATCTTTTCCTACTTCAGTGATTCTCTCTGGAGCAAACAGGTAGGAGCTCTCCCTGCTCTCCTGCAGCCAGCTGTAAGGATCAGTGTAGCAGAGAAAATGGCCACCAGATGGGAAGAATCCCTGGCAAAAAACAAAGCAAGAGGCAGGCAGGACACTGCTTAATAAGGCAATAACTCAAAGGCAGGCTGAGGACTCAAAGCAGCAGCTCCTTCCCTTCCTTTCTTCTCTGGGTAATGATTGCCAGGGTCAGCTCTGGAGATTATTGATGGAGGGAAGCTAATTGGCTCTGTGCACATCAGAGGTGCAAGGCAGTGTGTTGGGGGCTGAGTGATGAGATCAGCACATGGGAGAAAAATGAGGCAAGAGGCAAATTGTCACCCTAGAGTTAGGCACAAAGCAATCATTTTTAGGTCTTTCTTGGCTTTTGCGTATTTTTCTTCCTCTTCTACTCTTTGCCTTCGATGGTCCCCACCCAGGCCTGGTTTGCCAGGTAGGTTGGCTGGAGGCGGCTGTTCAGGGGCTGGTGTCCAAGGGGCTCCTTAGGGCAGCAGCTGCCTGCTGTGCTGACACCGCCCTGGGCTTTGTATCTCTGGAGTGATAGCAGCAGCAGCACAGCAACAGCTTGGAGGCTGCCCAGGGTGTGAGGATGCCTGCAGCTGTTTACAGCTGGAGCAGCACTTGGATGCTTGTTGAGATTTAGGGATGGAAATACAAATAGAGAGCAGCCCTGCAGAGAAGGAATTGGGGTGCTGGGGGGTGAGAAGCTGGGCAGGAGCCAGCAATGGGCACTGGCAGCACTGGGCTGCATCTACAACAGTGTGGCCAGAGATGGAGAGAGGATCCTGCCCCTCTGCTCTGCTCTGCTCTGCTCTGCTCTGCTCTGCTCTGCTCTGCTCTGCTCTGCTCTGCTCTGCTCTGCTCTGCTCTGCTCTGGGGAGACCTCACCTGCATCTGTGGGCCCCCAGCACAAGAGAGAGATGGAGCTGCTGGAGAGGGTCCAGAGGAGGGCATGGAGATGCTCAGAGGGCTGGAAAACCTCTGCTGTGGGGACAGGCTGCAGAGTTGGGGCTGCACAGCCTGGAGAGGAGAAGGCTCCAGGGAGAGCTCAGAGCTGCATTTCAGCACTTGCAGGGGAGCTGCAGGCAGGCTGGGGAGGGACTGTTCAGAAGGGGCTGTGGGGACAGGCTGAAGGCAATGGTTTGGCAGTGGAGCAGGGCAGAGTTAGGTTGCACATCAGGAGGAAGCTCTGCACAGTGAGAGTGGGGAGAGACTGGCACAGGCTGCCCAGGGAGGTGGTTGAGGCTCTAATTCTGGAGACATTCAAGGTCAGTGTTGCTGTGTCTCTGTGCATCCTGCTGCAGCTGGAGGTGTCTATGCTGCCTGCAGGGGACTTGAACAAGGTGACCTTAGGAGGGTCCCTTCCAGCCCAATGCAATCTGTGACATGTCACCTTCTCTCCATGCTGACTTCAGGTTGCCCAGGTCAACCTCTCTGCCCTTTGTCTTCCTCATACTTGTGATAAGAGCCTGAGGTGGCCACGTTCAACCTCTATGTTTTGCATTTGCTGCCACATCTGTTGCCCTGTGCAGTGCCTTCCCTGTTGGGTTCTAGGGCACAGTGAGCACCCTGGCTACTGAAAATGGATGGCCTCAGCCTGTGGCAGCTCTGCAGGTCCTGCATCACTGTCACTCACTCCTTCATGGAGGATCAAAAAGCTGCTGTGAAGCAATCCATCATCCCAGTGCCCAGCAGGAACGGGCTTCAGGTCCAGCCAGGCTGGGGCAGGGCACAGTTTAATGTGGAACTCCTTTGTCTGTTTATCAAATATTGACTGGACCTGAGAAGATTGGGGAAGTGCTGCTGGAAGCAGGCCTGCACTTGTGTGCTGTCACCACCTCGTGTAGCCCAGGCACTGCAGAGTGAGGGATGGAGCCCTGTCGCTGGCAGCTTTGTCACTGGCCTCAGCTGCAAATGGAATTTGCTCCTGCTTGTGTCTGCAAATGGCAGTGGAGGGAAGGAGCCTGGCAGCTGCTATTTATCTCAGGGGGATTAGCACATCAGTCTCATGCCACAGACCCACCAGAAGTGTGCAGCAGCACAGATCTGTCTCCTGTGTGTCACAGAATCACAGAGTGGCAGTGTGTACTTGAAGCCCAGAAAGCCAAGCAGAGGCTGGGCTGCAGCAGCAGCAGTGTGGCCAGCAGGGCCAGGGAGGTGATTCTTCCCCTCTATTGTGCCCTGCTGAGACCCCACCTGGAGTACTGCATCCAGTGCTGGAGCCCCTATTACAAGAGGGATGTGGAGATGCTGGAGAGTGTCCAGAGAAGGGTCATGAGGATGCTCAGAGGGCTGCAGCACCTCTGCTATGAGGACAGACTGAAAGAGTTGGGGCTGTGCAGGCTGGAGAAGAGGAGGCTCCCAGATGACCTTATGGTGGCCTTCCAGGATCTAAAGGGGACCTACAGAAAAGCTGGGGAGGGACTTTTTAGGCTCTCAGGTAGTGACAGGACTAGGAGGAATGGAGCAAAGCTGGAGGTGGGGAGATTCAGAGTGGATGTGAGGAGGAAGTTGTTGAGCATGAGAGTGGTGAGAGCCTGGAATGGGTTGCCCCTGCAGGGAGGTGTTTGGGGCCACATCCCTGGAGGTGTTTGTGGCCAGGCTGGCAGAGGCTGTGGGCAGCCTGCTCTAGGGTAGGGTGCCCCTGGGCCTGGCAGGGGGGTTGGAACTGGCTGATCCTTGTGGTCCCTTCCAACCCTGACTGATTCTATGATTCTAAGACACCAGCCCCTCTGGGTCTAAGGAAGACATTGCTGGAGATGACAGAGAAATTTGCTTTTGCTCCCGGAGAGCTGATGGTTTCCAAGGCTTTTCCTGCTCAGCGCCGACAGTGACCTTTCAATAAACAGCTTCTAAACCTCTGCAAATGCCACGGGTGAAGTTCAGAAAGCAGGAAGAGGCAATTTCCCCCCACGGGCCTGCTTTTGATGGCTGTATGGGAGCGCTGGGAAGGCTGTGGGGCAGTCAGTCAGCTGTGGGGAGGTGCAGTTTCTCTCCCCACGCTTCCCCTGCCGGCGCAGTGCTGCTGCTCCCCGCAGGGAGGCTGCCGGCGGCTTGGCCTCGCACCTCTGCTCACCACTGCCCAGCTGCCAGCTCGGCAGCCCTGGCCAGATGCTCCAGCTCCTTCCATCCCCTCGCTCTCAGGCACGGAAAGCCTTCAGATCGGACCTGAGGAGGAAATTCTTCAGCGTGAGAGTGGTGAGAGCCTAGGATGGGTTGCCCCTGCAGGGAGGTGTTTGGGGCCAGATCCCTGGAGGTGTTTTTGGCCAGGCTGGCAGAGGCTGTGGGCAGCCTGCTCTAGGGTAGGGCTGGTGTAAGGGTAAAGCCTACCTGGAGCCTTATCCTGACTCCTCCCTGGGGGTGGTCTGACCTGCCCCCAGGTGTTTAGCCCTCTCCCACTACCTGCTGAGACTGCTATAAAAGGGGTGGACGTTTTGGCTTCTCTCTCTCTTGCTCCCTCCTGCCTGCCCAGCTCCTTGCTGCTCTGCTCCAGCAAACACCTGGGGATAACAACCATTGGTTTTGTTTTTTTTTTTTAACTCTCACTCAACTGCATTTCACCATCAAAATCCTGCACCCTGCTTCATCCACCATCAAATCATCTCTAACTCAACTGCATTTCACCATCCTGCTTCATCCACCATCAAATCATCAATGCCAGCATTTGGATCCAACTTCCTTCCATGGGTTGTGTTTTTGCTTTGTCTATTTTGCTCCCTTTCCCCCCTTTATCATCTGCAATCCCACTCATTCTCCATACCCTGCATTTTGGTTCCCTTTTCCCTATCTCATGTAACTCCCCTCCCAAGAGGCTGGGGGTGGGCTCTTGTCAGTGGTGCCCAGGGACGGGAAAGGGGCAAGGCTGGAACCCAGTTGAACTTAAGGATAATCTTGTTAGGTGTGAGGGTGCTGGAGGCCTGGGGCAAGCTGCCCAGAAACATTGTGGAGTATCCTTCTCTGGAGGCTTTCAAAACCCTCCTGGGTGCCCCTGCTCTGGCAGGTGGGGGTTGGACTGGATGACCTGCAGAGGTCCCTTCCAACCCCTGCTATTGGTGATTCTGTGGTTCAGTGCAGTGGATGCAATGGAGCCTGCAGGAGGAGCAGTGTTCCATGCTTTGATGACCTGTGGCTTTGGTACAGTGCCAGCCAAAGAGCTCTAATGGAACCCCCAAGAGGAGAGCAGCATCTACTGTGGCTCACTGCCCAGTCACACTTGAAGATAATTTCCTGGCATCAGCCACTGGTATTTTCCTGCTCTGGCAGGTGGGGGTTGGACTGGATGACCTGCAGAGGTCCCTTCCAACCCCTGCCATGGGTGATTCAGTGCAGTGGATGCAATGGAGACTGCAGGAGGAGCAGGTTCCATGCTTTGATGACCTGTGGCTTTGGTACAGTGCCAGCCAAAGAGCTCTAATGGAACCCCCAAGAGGAGAGCAGCATCTACTGTGGCTCACTGCCCAGTCACACTTGAAGATAATTTCCTGGCATCAGCCACTGGTATTTTCCTGGCACCAGGACTTTTCCCCTGCTGTTCCTGACCCAGCTGAGATGCTGTTGCCCTCCTTGGCCACACGCTGGCTCGGCTCCAGCATGCTGTGAACCAGCACCTCGAGGTGTTTCTCTGCTGGACAGAGTCTCTCTTGTTTGGCCTTCCAGTGCTTGAAGGGGCTCCAGGATTGCTGGGGAAGGGCTTCTGACAAGGGTGTGCCAGGACAAGGGACAATGGCTTTGAGCCAAGGGAGGGGAGACTGAGACCAGGAGAGGAGGAAGGAACTGACGGTGAGGAGACACTGGCACAGGTTGCCCAGGGAGGCTGTGGAGGTGTTCAGGGCCAGGCTGGATGAAGCCCTGAGCAACCTGGACTGGTGGGAGGTGTCCCTGCCAACCTAACCCCTTCCATGAATCTGTGACTCTGAAATTGTGACCCCCACCAAACAGCCCCTGGCGGCCGAGGGACTGCTTTGTGAGACTCAAAGAGTGACTGCTAATTAGCGCTTTGTTTGATGGCCCTTTCATAGCTGAATGAAAGCAAATCACAAAGGGAGCTCACTGCTGTTTGCCAGGAATTCGAGCTGGGGTTGTGGAGACACTGGTGAGGCCCTGCAGCGAGCTTCTTAAGCTGTCATCTACCCTCTGATGGGTTTAGGGAGCTGAGTCTCTTCAGGAGGCCTTTCCTGCTGTTCCTCACCAGTCTGATCAAATTCCCATGTTTGCTAGCAGCTGGATCACAGATCCAAGGGGGGAGGAGGTGGATGGCCCATCCCTGGAGACATCTGAGCTCAAGCTTGGTGTGCCTTTGAGCAACCTGATCTAGGCAGGGCTGTCCCTCCTCACTGCAGGGACCTTGGGCAAGATGACCTAGCAAGGTGCCTTCCCCTCCAGTGCACTCTGATTCTCTCTTGCCCAAACTCATGAGGTCAGCTTCTGCTTTCTTACAGTGCTGGCTGCCAATGGAGTTCAGTGTGAGCTTGTCCAGAGTCCTGAGGGCATTTTCCATGCAGCACAGAAGGGCAGCCCAGGGAGGTGGTGGAGTCACTATCCCTGGAGCTGTTCCAGAAATTTATGGCTGTGGCACTTGGGGCCAGGGTTTAGTGGCCATGGGGTGGGGTTGGGCTGATGGTTGGACTGGAAATTCTCAAAGGGCTTTTCCAGCCCGAACAATTCTATGGCTCTATGAAACAGGGCTCTGAGATGACTTGTTTGGATTTCTATCCCAGCCAGTCCACCCTCAGCAGTTGCAGCAATGTTAAAATAACGAATCGTAAAGAACGTCCACAACATAAGCAGCAGGACAGAACTGCTCTCACTCCTGCTTTAAAATCTCCACTCAGAAACCACATCTCGACCACAGATTCATACAATTATTGTGGTTGGGAAAGATCCCCAAGAGCATCCAGTCCAACCAGCAACACAACCCCACCATGGCCACTAAACATGGTCCCAAGTGCCATGGCCACACCTGTCTGGAACACCTCCAGGCATGAAGACTCCACCACCTCCCTGGGCAGCCTTTGCCAGTCCCTGACCACTCTTGCTCCAGTGAGCCATGCAGGATGCAAAAACTTAAGCTGTGTTGGTGCTGGCTGAGGGCATCTTATCTTCTGCTCGCTGCTAGAAGGTGGTCAGTGGTGTGTGGTGGAAGAGAAGCCTCCATCCCAGGAGCATTCTCAGCCTGTGTCAGTCCCTGACCACTCTTGCAGCAAAGAAATTTTTCCTCCTCTCCAACCTGAACCTCCCCTGGCACAGTTTCCATCCTCCCCCCAGAATTCCTATCCCGAGGGCTCTGGACTGACTCGTTTGCAAAATAAAATCCTTGCAAGCTGAGGCTGCCCTTAATGATCAGCTCAGCAAGAGAATGACTCAGCCTCCACTGGCTCCGTGGGCTTTGCAGTGGTGGAGGCTGATAGGGCAGAGCTCCTGGAACAGAGCAAATCCATTTGCTGTGGCACGAGCAGCAAATCATTCCCAGCAGCTGCGAGAGCGTTTGCTGAGCTTTGCCCATTCCCATCCTCAGCACTCTGTAACTGCAGCTGGACCAGTTCCTGCAGCACCTCCTGGTCCTGCCCCACAGCTGTCCCAGTCTTGGCCTGCTTTCAGCATCGCTTCTCCTTCAGGCTTCCTGACCTCCATTTTTTTTAGCACATTATAGTAACCTTCCAATATCTGAAAGGGACCTACAGGAAGGCTGGGGAGGGACTATTGACAAGGTCTTGTAATGACAGGACGAGGAGGAATGGGTTTAAACTGGCAGAGGGGAGACTGAAACTGGATGTTAGGAGGAAGCTGTTTGCAGCGAGGGGGGTGAGACACTGGCACAGGTTGCCCAGGGAGGTTATGGAGCACAGAAGCACCCAATGTGATCAAAGATCAGTGGGACTGGCACAGGCTGCCCAGGGAGGTGGTGGAGACCCCATGCCTGGAGGTGTTGCAGAAAGGTGTGGCCATGGCACCTGGGGCTATGGTTTAGTGGCCATGGTGGGGTTGGGTTGAAGGTTTGGACTGGATGCTCTTGGAGATATTTTCCATCCTTAATCAATCTATCTTCGATCTCCTTATTTCTGTTTTGTGGCCTCTGCATGCCCGAAATGATTCTGTTCTCAGTTCCTCCCCGTAGCAGTAGGTCTGTGCCCATCTCAGCCCACCCACAGCCGTGCATCTCCTCCTGCTCTGCAGCACATTGCACCAGCTGAGGCTGGCTTCCCTTTCCAGCCCTGTATGCCTGAAGCAGAACACATTTTTGCACGAACACCACAGGCCCCTTTTGCAGGCCTCGTTTGCCTGTTCCAGCAGCTGCTGTAAGATGACAAGCTCCTCTGGCCTCCCTCTTGTCCTACGCTGCCGAAATCTGTCGGAGCCTGTCTGCAGCGATGTCGCTATGCGCAGGACAGATGTTCGTGTCTCATCCAGTTACTGACTCCTGAACCAGTGGAGAGAAAGCAGATTTTGCTGGGATGACTCCTCTCAAGCACAGGCAGGTCCCTGCAGGTCACAGGAACAGACTGCCAGAAGGAAAGGCTGCTGCTGGGTGTTCAAGGAGTCTGTGGCCATGGCACTCTAGGACATGGTGGTCGGTCTTAGTTTGGTGGCTGGACTCGATCTTGGAGGTCTTTTCCAACTGAACCAATTTCATTCATAGAATGGTTTGGGCTGGAAGGGACCTGAAAGATCATCCAGTTTCAACCCTCTGGCCACAAGCAGGGACACCTCCCACTAGACCATGCTGCTCAAAGCCTCATCCAGCCTGACCTCGTGATTCTGTTTCAGCCTCCTGACTGCAAAGTGTATCTGTGGTGACTGGAGTGGACTTTAGGCATCTGCTTTTTGCATGCTGAAGCTGGGTGAGATTCCCATTTTCTGTGATGTTCAGTGGCCAGAGACTGGCACAGGCTGCCCAGGGAGGTGGTGGAGTCCTCATCCCTGGAGGTGCTTCAGAAAGCTGTGGCCATGGCTTGGCCAGAATTTTGGGGCCAGGCTTTAGAGGCCATGGTGGGGTTGGGTTGCTGTTTGGACTGGATGATCTTGCAGAGCTTTTCCAACCCACACCTTCCATGATTGTGTATTTTTGCCAGTGCCAGCTCAATGCATGTTTTCTTGGGTAGCTCTGAAGGTAGGAGGAAGCAAAAGCTGAGCACTCTTTCAGGAAAGAAATTGTTGCTGCTATCCATCATTACCTGTTCTATCTTCAGAGAAGCTCCAGTCTGGCCTGCTGGGATCCACTTCAGTATCAGATGCAGTGCTAAAGCACAGATAAACTTTAATTTGGCTTGACACTGCGAAGGGGAAAAAAAAAATGTTGTTAAATGTCTCTTTGGCTTTTAGTAGTTCTCCTCGAGATAAAATTGATCCTCAGCTAGCAATGAAGCTGTGCCTGGTGTCAGCAGAGGTCTGGATTTCCTATCTGGCAGATCTCAAGGCTTTTTTTTTTTTCCCCTCTCTTTTTTAATGAGCTATCAGGGAAAATTCAGAGCAGCCTCTCCATGGCTTTTGCAGTTTCAGCATCACTGGAAGCAATTTTAACTTCAGGAACTTCTGAAAAAAGGAACTTTCCAGGAGCTTGTCTCTCCTTTGCTGTATAAAGGTGCGAAGCAAATCTGCTCTCTCTGCTCCTCTGAGCAGGAGGGGGGAAAAAATGATGAATGTGGCACTGCTCACTGCTTAATAAACTTAAAGCTGTTGGAAGGAGAGCTCCCCATGTTCTAAGTGGGTTAAGTACAATTAAAGTGACTGAAGTGATGCTGTCCTCCTCACAGTCCAGATGGGAAGCCCCCAAAACTCATTTCCCAGAGACGTGGCCATATGCTGCATTCTGAAAGCTACCAGGCCAGGGCTGCTTCTGAGGGAGGACAGCTTGGGGTAGGCTTGAAGGTGCTTTAAGAGAACACACCTGGGTCAACAGTTAGCCCGTAGCTGGAGCTAAACCCCAGCAGCTGCTCAATCACCTGATGCCCACCCCCCCACACCTCCTCCCCCCCCGCCCCGGCAGAGAAGGAGGCAGCAGGAGAAGGGGATCAGGGGAAGAGGAGCAGAGCCACAGCCTGGGATGAAAATGGATAGAATCAAGCAGCAAATTTTACTCCACTGCGAACAGAAGGGACAGAAAGTGACACTCACCCAACCAAAGGCAGCACTCACAGCATCCAGGCAGGCCTCAGGAGCAGGAAGAAGGGCAAGAAGAAGAGAAGCCCAGGCAGGAAGCTCCTCTCTTCTCAAACTTCCCACTTTATGCTGGTTGTGATGGCCATGGTCTGGCATGCTCCTGGAGTCAGATGGAGTCAGCTGTGCAGGCTTGCTGGGAAACTGACCCAGCAAACCCAGGACAACCATTAGCAGCCTTCTCTCTTTGAGAACTGAGGGGTACCAGCCAGAGCTGCTCTGACAGGCAGAGGTACAGGCATGATCTGAAGGCCCAGGTGATGTCTGGAGCAGAGTGCAGAGCTGTGCTGCCAACAGCGCATCACTTGCTGCACCAGCAGAGAGGACAGCTGCTGGTGGCACAGACTGGGCTGAGGGCAATCAGTTAGGAAAGGGCTTCACTCTCCCCTCTCTCCCTTTTCCCCTCTCTCCCTTTTCCCCTCTCTCCCTTTTCCCCTCTCTCCC
>VWZI01002648.1:141651-171434 GCA_013396835.1 Psilopogon haemacephalus
AGCCCCCGTCCGCGGGGCAGCTGCAGGCGGCGGCGGGCACCCAGCGGGGCCCGGGGAGCGGCCGGGCGGGAGCCGAGCGCCGAGCGTTGTCCGTCCCCGGAGCACCCGGAGGAGCCGGGCACCGAGCGCTGTCCGTTTGCGGAGCACCGAGAGGAGCCGGGCACAGAAGGCTGCGCTCACCCTGATCACCGTGAGGAGCCGGGTACGCAGCGCTGCCCGCCTCGGAGCGCCGATCGGAGCCGGGCCGAGGGGCGATGGAGCAGGAGAAGTACCTGCCCGAGCTGCTGGCGGAGAAGGACAGCCTGGACCCTTCCTTTGTTCACGCCATGCGTCTCCTAGCCGACGGTAAGGCTGTGCCCTCCCCGCCTTGCGCGGCCCAGCCCGGCCACTGATCCCTCAGCCTTCCCCGGGCTGGGTCAGCCTCGGCTGGACAGTGCCGAGGTTATGGGGGTGTCTCCGTGGCGAAGCCTGGGAAACGGCTGCGGGAGTCCTGCCCAAGCGTGGGGATACGCAGGAGGAGCCGTGCAGCCCTCCTGGGGGCCGCGCAGCGGCTGTACGCGGGGTCTCTGCACCCCGCAGCCTCCCTCGGCTCCCAGCCCGGCTCCGGGCTGAGGTCCCCTGCTGCGAGCCCCCGTCCCGGGGCTGTATGGGCTCTGCCGCTACCCGCTGGGCTGCCCCGGTCCCCGTTTGCGCACACAAAGGAAGGTGCTGGCTCTGCAGGAGGCTCGTTCCGGCCCCCTTCCCCGCGCTGAAGCCGCCGGGTTTGGCTGGCAGGGCTGGGACCCGTCGGTGTGGCACTGTCCGGGCTGCCTGCGCCGTAGCTGGCACGGGTGGGATGTGGGTCATCGGTTCCGTGCTTGTGTCATCCAGAGCATGATGGCTTTTATTTGGGTTTTGTGTGCCGGTGCGGGAAATGCTGCTGGTGGCACCTCGCTGTGCATTGCAGTCGGCTCTGGTCTCCTGGTGAGGGTTGAACTGGCTTAGCTGCTTGAGAAAGTTCATCGTTTAGGCTCTCTCTTGACAGCTGCTCCGTGTAGTTGTTGGGTGCAGGCCTTGAGGTGTAGCGTGGCAACTTCTGCAGAAGGGTAATCCACCAGGTTCCCTTAGCAGCCTGGTTCTGCTCTCATGTGGACTCCAGAGATCCCTGTTCAACCTGAAACCTAAACGACACAGAGCAGCGAAGAACAACACAGGATTCAGGCAGCCCATCTTGGACAAAGATAATGCCCAGGGAGGCTGTGGATGCCTTGAGGCCAGGCTGGATGAGACCTTGAGCAACCTGGACTAATGAGAGGTGTCCATGCCCATGGCATGCAGTTGGCTCTGGATGGTCTTGAAGGTCCCTTCAAACCCATTCTGTGATTCTACGGATCTATGACTGAAGGCAACATGGCCAGCCCTGAAATGAGACCAAAGCAAAGGAATAAAAGTGTGGTTGGGCCCTTGAGAGGGTCACAGATTTGGAGCCACAAGGCCAGATAAACTCACGTTCAGAGGTGGTGAATACTGTATCCAGCTGTGGGGCTGCCAACACAAGAGAGACAGACTGGCTGAGGAGAGGGGCCAAAGATGATAGAGGGCTGGAGCATCTCTGCTATGGAGACAGGCTGCAGAGTTGGGGCTGTTCAGCACAGAGAGGAAAAGGCTCCAGGGAGAGCTTAGAGCTGCATTTCAATATTTGCTGGGGAGGGACTGTTCAGAAGGGCCTGTGTGGACAGGCTGAGGGCAATGGTTTGGAAGTGGAGCAGGGCAGAGTTAGGTTGGACATCAGGAGGAAGCGCTGCACAGTGAAGATGAGGAGACACTGGCACAGGCTGCCCAGGCAGGGAGGTGGTTGTGGTTCTGTCCCAGCAGACATTCAAGATCAGATCTGATGTGTCCCTGTGCGACCTGCTCTAGCTGGAGGTGTCCCTGCTGCCTGCAGGGGGTTGGACAGGATGAGCTTGGGGGGTCCCTTCCAGCCCAATTCAATCTGTGCATCCAAAGAATTCAATCTGTGGTTGGGTCCAAATCTGGAGTCCTGAATCTAGATAAACACGGAGGTAGTGTAGTGCCCTGTGGTACTAGGCCTGCAGGAAACTTCTCACACATGAAGCCCTACAAGAGCAGCAGTGTCCTGTCTTGGTGTCCTCTTTCATCAATGTGTGTTTAGTTGATTGTGGATGGAGATCTCAAGTCTAGGATGAGCACTGCTGGACACAGGCTGCTCCTGCCATGGCTGCTCTGCTGCTGGGCAGGTCCCCACCCTACCTTTTGCTCTTGTTCTTCTGGATTTTGTGGGGGTTGCATCTTTGCAGTTCGATTTTTTTTTATCCCAGAGGGAGGAAGTGTCTGCTGAGAGCCTGCATGGGGAAGGAGGGAAATGCATGAAGAAGAAAACTGAAGGTAGAAGACTAAGAGAGCAGAACAGGTGTTTGTAGGTGTCAGTTTGTAGTGTAGCTGCAGTGGCACCTTAGGCAGCTGTGAGGTGGAATAAACGAGCACCTTCCTCATGTCCTCCTAGTACAGATGGATTGTGTTGGAGTTTGGAGGGGGGTGGTTGGCCTGGGTTGGGTCTTGGGGGGTGCTGGAAGATGAAAGAGAGTTGCTTGCAGGGAATGCTGATGCTGGGTTCACACCAGCTAGCTGGCACTGGCCTCCAAAACACCATCTGGCAGGCTTTCCAGAGCTGCAGCTTGGAGCTGCCACGCTGCCTGGAGAAGCACTTTCATCAAGGTAGGAGTAGAGCTGCTGAAGGTAGCAAGAATTAATCAGCTGGTTGCTGCTGGGCATAACAGGAAAGGAGATGTGTGGAGCTGGCAGGGTCTGTTTGGGATGCCAGGTGGACTGTGCAGTGACAAGGAATTGGTTGGATGGTCACATCCAGAGGGGAGTGGTCAACAGCTCAGTGTGCAGATGGAGATGGGTAAGCAGTGGTGTCCCTCAGGGGTCTGCACTGGGACCAGTGCTGGTCAGTGCCTTCATCACCAAAACTGAGACTGAGGCACCCTCAGCAAGTGGCACCAACCTGGGTGGTGAGGTTGATCCTTCCTGGGGCCATCGGGACCCAAGCACAGGACCATTGTCTTGGCAGTGTTGATGGTGACAAACACACCTTGAGGCCAAGCTGTGGGAGGCTCTTGGCCAAACCTGTGCCTTGCCCAAGTCACACCTCTGCTACTGGGTAATTCGTGCCAGGTCTTTGTGCTGGAAGCTCCTTATGACAGTACTGTTGCAGGTGGCTCAGCTGACTCTGCCTCAGCATGGCTGTGAATGGAAAGAAGATGGATGGGGAAGGGTCCTCCATTAATATCCACCTGCCAGCGGTCACCTGCCTGCTGCTTGGCTCTTTTTGCCGTGGTGTTCCCATCAGCAGAGAGGAAATCTGTGTTGCCACAACAGTTTGCATTAATCCTTGTTTGCTTTGCTGTCCGTGGGAGACTGGAAGGCTGACTTGGGAGGGACACAGATGGTTACAGCCTGTGTCTGGGCAGCGTGGGTGGGTTACAAACTGCATTTGCAGAGCTGCTGTTCGGCTGCTGTTTAGTGGCGAAGGGGCAATAGCACAGCAGGCTCCTGGGGAGCTCAGGGGGCTTCATGGTTTCTCCACAGCAGTCAGAAAATCAGTCAGGGTTGGAAGGGACCACAAGGATCAGCCAGTTCCAACCCCCCTGCCAGGCCCAGGGACACCCTACCCTAGATCAGGCTGCCCACAGCCTCTGCCAGCCTGGCCAAAAACACCTCCAGGGATGTAGCCACAAACACCTCCCTGGGCAACCCATTCCAGGCTCTCACCACTCTCATGCTCAACAACTTCCTCCTCACCTCCAGCTTTGCTCCATTCCCCTTAGTCCTGTCACTACCTGAGAGCCTAAAAAGTCCCTCCCCAGCTTTTCTGTAGCCCACTTCAGATCCTGGAAGGCCACAAGAAGGTCACCTGGGAGCCTCCTCCAGACTGACCAGCCCCATGTACCAGGCGTGGCTGATGGTTGGGCCCAGAGAGTGGTGGGCAGTGGAGTTAACTCCAGTTGGTGGTTGGTCACCAGTGCTGTTCCCTGGGGCCCAATCTGGGGCTGGTTCTCTTTAACATCTTTATCAATGATCTGGGTGAGGGGATCCAGGCACCCTTACTCACTTGGCAGATGGCACTAAACTGGTTGGCAGTGGTAAGCTGCTGGAGGGTAGGAAGGGTCTGCAGAGGGACCTGGCCAGGCTGGATCCATGGGCTGAGGCCAATGGGATGAGATTCAACAAGGCCAAGTGCTGGGGGCACAACAACCCCAGGAAGGCTGCAGGCTGGGGGCAGAGTATCTGGAAAGTGGCCAGCAGAGAAGGAGCTGAGTGACAGCAGCTGGAGATGAGCCAGGCTGTGCCCAGCTGGGCAGGGAGGGCACCAGCAGCCTGGCCTGGAGCAGCACTGGTGTGGGCAGCAGGAGCAGGGCAGGGATTGTGCCCCTGGGCTGGGCACTGCTGAGGACACAGCTTGAGTGCTGGGTTCAGTTCTGGGCACTCACTCCCAGAAGGACATTGAGGAGCTGGAGCAGCTCCAGGGAAGGGCAATTTTCCAGCCCAGCAGAAAAGGACCTGGGGCTGCTGGATGTCCCTCCCTGTGCTATGAACACCCAACAAACAACTTCCAGGTTCTTCCCTCTGTAAGATGCAGGCTGCTGCTGAGTTTCACCCTGGTCTTTGAAGGGTCCCCTAGTTGAAAAGAGGCTGGGAAGAAATATCTCTGATTCTTAGGACTTTTAATCCAGAATTAGGCTTTCTAAATGTGCAGGCAAAAGAAATAATCCTGGAGAGTGCAGCCCCCATGGAAACCCTGTCATGTTTTAATTAGCTGTGCACATTGCCAGCAGGATTCTGTTTCCTTATCCTAAAAAGGAGGGGAAATAATTAAAAAAAAGAAGAAAAAAAAACCAAACCCAAAAACCTCTTAAGACTTTCAGCAGATTTAAAAACCTCCACCCCACCCACCTCCCCAAACCCCTCCTGGAATAGCTTAATCCTCTTGTTGTTTTTTAAGTTTTGCTGTTAAAATGCAAATTTATTTTTTTTTTTTTTTATTTTTTTTTTTGTTTGGCTTTGGGTAAAAAAAANTTAATTTTTTTTTTTTTTTAGTTTGGCATTGGGTAAAAAAAAAAAAAAAAGTATGAAGTGGAACTCAATAATGCTAAAAGTTCCCTGGAGGTGCTCGAGAAACCAGGAGGTGTGGCACGGGGTGGGCTGTGGAGTAGTGGTCATGGAGGTGCTTGCCTGGGTTTGACCTGGTGATCTTTGAGGGCTTTTCCAGCCTCAGTGATTCTAAAAGGGTGATTCTGAAGATCCTCCACATTTAAATGAGGTGATGAAGAGAAGGTTTGGTCCTCTGTGGCTGCGTGTGAGAGAACCAAAGCCACCTTGAAAGCTGCCAGTGCTCTGCTGGCAGTGGACATTGCTCTGTGTCCTCCGAGGCCAGAGGGCACAGCGCAGCTCACTGCTGCCTTGGAATGTCTCTGCACCTCTTGAAGTGTCCCTCAGGCACTCCAGCAGCTGCTGCTTCGGGCAAAGCTTCCAAGGAAAGATGGAAACCTCAAAAGCCTTTTGATTTCTAAAGCCCTTTGAACTCTGGGAACTGATGAAGCTGTTGAAAAATTAATCATAGAATAAAACCACAGAATGGGCTTGGTTGGAGAAGAGCTTTAAGAACATCCACTCCAACCATTCTCTAGCTCTGCCAGGCTGGGGCTAAAACCTGCCCCTCAGCACCACAGCTCTGCAGCTTCGATACACCTCCAGGGATGGGGATTCAGCCACCTCCCTGGGCAGCCTGTGCCAGGCTCTGAGAACCCTTTCAGCCAAGAAGCTTCTTCTGATGTCCAACCTAAACCTGCCCTGCTGCAACTTCAGGTCGTTTCCTCTTGTCCTATCACTTCATACTAAGGAAGGGAACCCAACCCCAGTTTGCTGCAGCCTCCTCTCAGGGAGCTGGAGAGAGCAATGAGCTCTGCCCTCAGCCTCCTCTGCTCCACACTGCACATCCCCAGCTCCCTCAGCTGCTCTTCCTCAGACCCTTCCCCACCTTTGTGCCCTTCTCTGGACATGGTTCAGTTGTTTTTTTCCACCCCACTTCTACAAAGCTCCTGAGATAATGCTGCCTTTTGCTAAGGGCAAGGCGAGATGGAGAGAGGGATGTGGTTTAGTGGTCGTGGTGGTCTCGGGTTGATGGTTGACTTTGATGATCTTAGAGATCTCTTCTAGCCAAAGTGATTCTGTGATTCTAAGAGTGGGGGGAAATGACCAGAAGGTGCAGGGAAGGTGGGAAAAGGAGAGGAGAAGAATGGAAGAGTGCAAGAGAAGTGAAGAAAGCAGCAGCACGGAAAAGGAGGCAGAGAAGGAAATTAAATGAAGGATTAAATTCTGCTGGAACAGGTCTAAGGTGTTGAGTTCCTTCAGCTCTGAGGAACTGATGAAAGCTGGAAATGCAGAGCTTTTAATAAGGACTCCTGGAAGCTTTTAATTTCCTTTGATTGCATTAACGGGGATAGGTGGAAGCAGCTGTTCGTGAGCACTGGAAAACGCTGTTGGGTAGGCGAGAAAACGTCAAACGAAGTTCAGCTCTTTCTAAAGATGTGGCGCTGAGGGCCGCGGTGCAGCACCAGGCTTGGCAGAGCTACAGGGTGGTTGGACCGGATGAGCCCGAAGGGCTTTGCCAAACAAACCGTTCTGTGATCCTCCAAAAAGCTCCTGTGAAAAATGGCAGCCTGGAGTCGTGCCCGCCGGGGCTGCGGGCTGGGACTGGGGTCGTGCCCGCCGGGGCTGGGGCTAGGACTGGGGTCGTGCCCGCTGGGGCTCCAGGCTGGGACTGGGGTCGTGCCCGCTGGGGCTCCAGGCTGGGACTGGGGTCGTGCCCGCCAGGGCTCCAGGCTGGGACTGGGGTCGTGCCCGCTGGGGCTCCAGGCTGGGACTGGGGTCATGCCCGCCAGGGCTCCAGGCTGGGACTGGGGTCGTGCCCGCTGGGGCTCCAGGCTGGGACTGGGGTCATGCCCACCGGGGCTGTGGGCTGGGACTGGGGTCATGCCCACCGGGGCTCCGGGCTGGGACTGGGGTTGTGCCCGCCAGGGCTCTGGGCTGGGACTGGGGTCATGCCCGCCGGGGCTGGGGCTGGGACTGGAGTCGTGCCTGCTGGGGCTCCAGGCTGGGACTGGGGTCGTGCCCACCGGGGCTGCAGGCTGGGACTGGGGTCGTGCCCACCGGGGCTGGGTAGTGCCCGTTGGGGCTCTGGTCTGGGGCTGAGCCTGGGGCTGGGGTTGGGGTCGTGCCCGTGCCTGCCGGAGCTCCGGGCTGAGGTGCTGGGTCCTGCCTGCTGCGGCTCCAGGCTTGGGCTCTGTCCCGGTCCTGACTGCTGCTAGAGCCGTGTGAAGGTCCTCAATTATGCTAAAATAGGAGGATAGGAACAAAGGCCAAACTGGAAGCCAGGAGGTTCCCCCTCAACGTGAGGAGAAATTTGTTTGGTGTGGGGGTGCTGGAAGCCTGGAGCAGGCTGCCCAGAGAGGCTGTGAGGTCTCCTGCTCTGGAGGCTTTCAGGACTCATCTGGACGTCCTGGGCAACCTGCCCTAAGTCACCCTGCTTTGGCAAGGGTGTTGGGCTTGATCTCCAGAGGTCCCTTCCAACCCCTGCTATTCTCTGGAAGCTCAGCTCTAGCTTGTGCAGTGTGCTGTCAGGGATAGCAATGAGAGGCCAAGGTGGTGATGAGCTGATGATAGCAATGAGAGGCCAAGGTGGTGATGAGCTGATGATAGCAATGAGAGGCCAAGGTGGTGATGAGCTGATCCCGTGCCAAGACCTGCAGCTTTGGGAGCTTCTCAACACCACCACCCAGGAACTCCTTAGGGAAGGTGCTTTTTGTTCCTTCTGGGAATTCTTGCAGTGAACTTTCTTACTTGGTTTCCTTTCAGGGACTGGCAGAGGCTGCCTGGGGAGGTGGTGGAGTCCCCATCCCTGGAGGAGTTCCAGAAAGCTGTGGCCATGGTCGCTGGGGCCAGGCTTGGGTGGCCGTGGTGGGGTTGGGTTGTTGGCTGGTCCGGATGGTCTCAGCCTGTGGTTGTAATTGCAGCCGTGACAAACTGCAGTGTCACTGTGTCTGTCCCAGAAGCTCCCAGCCCAGACAGCAGCTGGCTCTGCGTTTCCTCCTCTGGAGGCAGGGAGGGAGGCTGAAGCTGTTTGCTAACCTGTGAGGCTTGTCTGCCGCTGACACTGTTCCAGCAGGAGCTGCCTGAGCTGGCTGGCAAAAGGCCCTCTGGAGCTCGGTGCCTCATTTGAATGCTGAGCAGTGGAGATGCCCTCAGAAGCTCAAGACCTCTGAAGTCTCCAACTTCCTCCTCTCTCCTCATTTCGCTGTTTATAGCCTGAGGTGCAGGGACTGGGAAGGGAGGGTTGGTTTGGAGGCCTCTTACAGCACTGCCAAGGCAATGATCTTGCCCTCTCCAGGAGTTAGTTTGGAAGAAAAACGACCCTTTTACAGCACCTATTTAGCGGAGACCTTTACAAAAATCATTGGGGGGAAGCTACCTCATCATGGCTAAATGATCTCACATGCCTGGGGCTGGCAGTCGTGCAGAGCGAGAGTGTCTCAGGATTTGAGCTGGCAGGAACCCAAAGCTAAACTTATCTTAACAATACTGCCAGGCTGTGAAGGGAGGAAGAGCCCCTGACAGCTGCAAGGGCAAGAGGAGTCGGTGGTGTCCACCTGGGTCCATGCCTAAAGGAGCACTCCCTGAGGCAGCTCCCTGAAAGGAGGCTGGAGCTGGGTGGGTCTTGCTCTCCTTTGGTAGATTCACAGAACAGCTTGGGTTGGAAGGGACCTTCAAGACCATCCAGTTCAAATCCTCTGCCGTGGGCAGGGACACCTCCCGCTGGACTGCTCTTCCCTAGTAACAAGTGATAGGAGAAGAGGAAATGGCCTCGGGTTGCACCAGGGCAGGTTTAGAAGCAGCAGCAGCTTCTTGGCTGAGAGGCTGCTCCAAGCCGGGCACAGGCTGCCCTGGGAGGTGGCCAAATCCCCATGCCTGGAGGTGTTTCAGAGAGGCAGAGCTGTGGTGCTGAGGGCCATGGCTTAGCCCCAGCCTGGCAGAGTGAGAGAAGGGTTGAGCTGGAAGAGCTTTGCCAGCTGAAATGATTCTGAGCCATCTGAGCTAAGTCTGAGCCTTGGTATAGACAATGGTTGGACTGGGTGACCCTAAAAACCTGTTCCAGCCCAAAGGCTTCTGTGACTCTCTCCCAGCTCTCCTGGGCAGTTTCAGGAGCAGAGCAGTGTTAGGGAGCCTGGGTCCTGCTGATGCAGCACTGCAGTTCAGTGTTTAGGACTGCTCTTTTGTGCCCAAAGGTGAGCTGCTGCCCAGCTCTCTTTCCAGCTCTCTGGCAGTATAAAATTACCCTTCTGCTGTAAACACTCCAGGGGAGCTGAAGCAGCCCTGTGCTGCTTCAGAGGCGTTGGAGAAGCATGGTCCAACCTCAGAAGTGTGACTGCATCATCTCTGCTGGCTGCTGTTGCTTCAGCTGAAGTGCTTTGAAGTTTGCACTGTCTGCAGCTGGTCCTGCCCAGAGCATGAGGGGTGCTGCAGGGCTGGGCAGTGTCCCAAGTCACTGACTGCACCTTCTGGATGCCCCCTGGGGGCTCTGCTCTCCTCCAGCAGCTGGACTCAATGAGCTCAGAGATCTTTCCAGCTGCAACAGTTCTAGGATTCTGTGAGGACAGGCTGGGAGACTTGGTCTGAAGCATGGAATATGCTTCAGGGAGACCTCTACAGCAGCCTTCCAGTGCCTAAAGGGGCTCCAGGAGAACTAGGGAGGGACTTTTGACAAGGGCTGGAAGTGAGAGGATGAGGGACAATGGCTTTGAGTTGGGAGAGGGGAGATTGAGAGTGGAGATGAGGAAGAAATTCCTGACATTGAGGGTTGGGAAACACTGGCACAGGTTGCCCAGGGAGGCTGTGGATTCCTCCTGCCTGGAGATGTTCAAGGCCAGGCTGGATGAAGCTTGGAGCAATCTGGGCTGGTGGGAGGTGTCCCTGCCCATGACAGTGGTTGGCACTGGATGATCTCTAAGGTCCCTTCCAGCCCAGCCCATTCCATGTACGTGAGGTGTTCAAGGCTAAGTCAGCTGAGGTCTCGAGCACCCTGTGCTGGTGGGAGATGACCCTGCCCATGGCAGGGGGTTGGCACTGGATGGTCTTTGAGGTTTTTTCCAACCCAACCGTTTGTTTCTGTTTGAATTTCTGTCTGCCAGTGAGGTCAATGCTGCTGAACTCTCTGAAGGTGGCACTGGAGCTGTGCCTCCACGTTGAGCAGGGCTGGAGCAGCAGCTTCTCCAAGCCAAAGGTGTCACAGCACAGCTGCCACAGCTGCCTTCAGCTTTTAGCCAGCTGTGTGCCTCTTCCTGTTTGGCATGGGAGCCTCTGCTGGTTTGAACTGATTGGAGGATTTGAATGAGAAATTAGGCTGTAGGCTGAGAAATGAAAACACTGACGGTGCTGCTTCACTCAGAGCTTTACTGAGAAAGAGGGAAAAAAAGTTGTTTAAGAGCTGTAACCAAAATATAGATAAGTCAAACTGCTTCAGACTGCTTTAGGCTGTGGCTGCTTTTGCATGGCTCTTTTCTCCCTGCCTCTTGTAGCTGAATCTGAATAATTTCACTAACTTCTTTCCTGCTGCTAACCCCCCTGACCCATCTGCCTTTGCCTATCTGCTGCATCAGCAGATGGTGAGAGAAGATTGGGGAAGGGGGGGAAAGGTGATAGGGGTGGTTAGAGACCCTTCTTGGGGATTTTGATCTCTGGGAGGGCTGTGGTGTTTTTTCTGTATTACCTTTTCACTGTATATGCCTGTAAATATCTGTTATCCATTGTCAATATCTGCTTGGATATTGTGCATAGCTGTAAATATAAAGCTTCAGTCCTTAACTTCCAGCCGACTGAGTCCTAGCCTGGGTTATTTCAAAGTTGGGGGGGGGGGGGGGGCAGCTAACTGCCAAACCACCACCGAGCCTTCAGGGTCAGAATCTTCCTTTTGGGCTTTGGCAGGCTCTGTGCTACTTGCTGCTGGAGTCCTCCCTCCCCTGAAGGGAGGAGATGAGCCTTAAATCTCTGGACTGGGGCATAAAAATATCTCTCAGGAGCAGCGAGCCCTGCTGGGCTGCAGGCAGTGCTGGGGCTGCCAGCCTGCCAAGTCACGTCCTGCTCATCAATTATACATTTAGTTCAGATAATAAAACTGCTGCTGGAAGTTCTTAACAGCCAGCAAAGCAAACCAGCTGCAATTATCCCAACGGCACCGATAAATATGGGCTCCTGCACCTGAGCTGCTGAAGAGGCCAGCCAGAGGCCCACATCCAGAGCACTCTCAGAGCTGGTGGCCTTTGGAAGAGCTCAGGGCTCTGCTTTATGGTTCACAGGCTGAGGCAGTAGAGCTTTGTCTGATCTTTAGCCTGGGGTCCCCCTCCCTACAGGTGATCGAATGTGTGGCCGAGACAGCTGGGGACGTGGTTTAGTGGCCGTGGTGGAGGTTGGACTCAAGGATCTGAAAGGTCTCTTTGACACAAAGTGGTTCTGTGAGGAAAAAAAAAAAAACCACAACAAAAACAACTTTATTTTGCAGGGAGGGTAAAGAATCATAGAATAGCCCTGGCTGGAAGGGACCCTGAAAGGTGATCTGGTCTAACCTTTGGGTAGCTGCAGCTGCAGGTTCCCATTGCTCCAGAGCCCTTAGCTGTGTTCTCCTGATGTTTGCACTTGAGAGTGGGGAATAACTTGAACACAGGAAATTCTGTCTAAAGATGAGGAGGAACTTCTTAATGTTGAGGGTTCTTCCTTGGAAGAGTTCTTCAGGCCTGGACCAGGCTGCCCAAAGCAGTAGTGGAGTCTGCATCCCTGTAGGGATTTGAAAGTCATGTGGATGTGGAGCTGTGGGACCCGGTGGACTTGGCTGTGCTGGGTTAATGTCTGGACCTTGATGCTCTTAAAGGTCTTTTCTGCCCTAAGTTCTGTGATGATCTCACTGAGGGACTTGGCTGAATCGCTGACTGATCTTTCACCCCTGCTCTGTTCCACTCCACAGAGCACAGAGCACAGCACTGCTGTTTGCTTGTCAGATTACTCCAGGAGAGCTCCTCAGCATCTCCTCAAGTGCCTAGCTGAAAGGACTTTAACACAGCAGAAGGCACAGAAAAGCCCTTTGTGACAAAGGGCTGCTTGTCTGCTGCTTCCAGGGCACAGCAGCACAGCAGGATGTGAAAGCCAAGGACAGGCAGAGCTGTGGCCAGAAACCAGACACTGCTGGGGTTTGCTGTATGCTCTGAGTAAATCTTCACACTCTCTACTTCCTCTTTCCTAGGAGTAGTTTCATGCTTGGATGATGTTGAGAAGAGGGCTGGGGAGGAGCAGGTGAGGGAGCTGGGGGTGTGCAGTGTGGAGCAGAGGAGGCTGAGGGCAGAGCTCATTGCTCTCTGCAGCTCCCTGAGAGGAGGCTGCAGTGAGCTGGGCTTGGGCTCTGCTGCCTGTTCTCAGGTGAGAGAAGGAGAGGAACTGGCCTGGAATTGTGCTGGGGCGGGGTTAGGTTGGAGAGGAGGAAAAATGTCTTTGGTTGCAGAGTGGTGAGGGACTGGCAGAGGCTGCCCAGGGTGGAGTTGATAAATGAAGCTTTATATTTACAGCAATGCACAACACCCAAGCAGATATTTACAATGCATAACAGATATTTACAGATATATACAGTGAAAAGGTAATACAGAAACACCACAGCCCCTCCCAGAGACCAAAATCCCCAAGAGGGGTAACCAACCACCCCCTATCACCTTTCCCCCCCCCTTCCCCAATCTTATCTCACCACCTGTTGATGCTGCAGATAAGCTGAGGTAGATGGGCCAAGGGGGTTTAGGAGTAGGAAAGAAATTAGTAGTATCACTGAGAATTAGCTACCAAGGCAGAGAGACAAAGGAGACCATGCAGGAGAGCGGCCTGAAACCATCTGCCTTATCTATATTTTGGTTATAACTTTTAAAACAACTTTTTTTTTTTTCTTTCTTTCTCAGTAAAGCTCTGGGTGAAGTGTCACACTGTGTTTTCCTCTCTCAGCCAATAGTCTCTTTGCCAGGCTGATGGAGCTCCAAGCCTCATCTGCTCCCTTCAGGGTGATCAGCTTCAGGTTTCAGGTTGAGCTGGGGAGTACCCGGGTGAGGAGCATGCCCCTGCCCTGCCCATGCCTTTCAAGCAGGAGCTGCAGCTTCTGTTGTAGAGACAACAGCACCTGCCACACGAGTGTGAGCAGCAGCAGCAGCAGCAACAGATCCTTGTAAGGACAGAATTTCTTGAGATGACAAACCTCACATCGCTCACTGCCCTCTTTTTCACTCTTTGGGTTTGTTTTGGTTTCTTTTCTTTCAGAAATAGAGAAATTCCAAGGTTCTGAAGGCAAGAAGGAAGATGAAGAGAAGAAATATCTGGATGTTATCAGCAACAAAAACATCAAGCTGTCGGAGAGGGTCCTGATCCCTGTCAAACAATACCCAAAGGTACTGGAAGCAGAGCCTGAGGCTTGTTTGGTAGAAAGTCAGACCACCCCCCCACAACCACCAGGCTCCTGGAGATGCTGTGGGAGTGTGCCTGGGTTCAGCTGTCTGGTAGATGTTCTGCTTTGGGGCCTTTCACAAGTGGTGTGGAGTGGGTAAAAACTTTGGGGTTTCTCTAAGTGCATTTTGTAGCTGGTCTGGAGGCTGTGTTGGACTCTCTCCAGCAGGTCCCTGTCTCTCCTGAGCTGGGGAGCCCAGCACTGGACACAGTATTGCAGCTGTGCTCTCATCAGGGCAGAGCAGAGGCAGCAGAACCTCCCTAGCCCTGCTGGCCACATGTTGCCTGATGCCCCCCAGGATGCCCTTGGCCCTCTTGGCCACAAGGGCACATTGCTGGTCCGTGAAGAACTTGCTGCCCACCTGCACTGCCAGCTCCTTCTCCATGGAGCTGCTCCCTTCCGTTCCATGATTCCTACTCATTGAGAACTTTAGGCTGATAGCAAACTAAAATCTAAAGATTGTGCTGCTCCTGTTCTTCAGCTGGGCTGCTCACAGAGAAGCTTGGACCAGTGAGGGCAGAGAACTGTTAATTGAGATAATTAGTGCATTGAAACCGGTGCTGGGTGGGGTAGTTCTTTAAATAAAGAATGTTCCTTCATCCATTCATAGAATGGGTTGGGTTGGAATGGACCCTAAAGACCATCCAGTGCCAATCCCTGCCATGGGCAGGGACACCTTCCCCCCAGCACAGGTTGCTCAAGGCATCATCCAGCCTGGCCTGGAACACCTCCAGGGAGGGGACATCCACAACCTCCCTGGGCAGCCTGTGCCAGTGTCTCCTCACCCTCACTGCCAGGAATTTCTTCCTCATCTCATTTCCAGGATCTCGAACCTGCACCTTTTAACTAAAGCTTTATGAATTAGGGGCAAGGCATTCAAACCCTGGTTTTAACCATAGCTATTTTAATTTCATATCCAAAGTCCTTGCCCACAGTAATCTCTGCTCCCCACCACAGCAGGAGGAGCAGGGACAAAGACCCCTCTGGCTCTGCCCTGTGTTTGCATCCGGACTGCAAGAGTGTCTGTGCTGCTCCGTGCTGAAGCTCTGCTCTCTGCAGCCACTGCTGTAGAGAGAAGGATCACAGGAAATTTGCATAAAGTGCTTAAGGCTCAGAAAAAAAAAAATCTCTTGAAAAGGTGTTTGGATAAAAATGATTCCGTGCTGAAAGGCCAGGCTCTAACTAAGCTGCTCAAGCTACTAGAGGAAAAAAAAAAAAACAAAAAAAAACCCCAAAAAACCCTCCTTGAGTTGCATGCAATTTAATTTCTACTTCAGAGCAAATTTCTTATTAATCTCTGTTTCCCCTCCTGATCATTAGTTTCATTTCTAATATGCCAGCAGAAATATTTCAATATTCGAGCTGCAGCTCCGCGCTGTTGTCTGCTGCTCTGCTACCAATCAATAACCAAGCTGGGTTCAGTCCTTTCTGTGCCTGCTGACCAGCTGATGCTGAAAGGTGAACTCCTCTGGGAAGCCCTGGGCAGGGAAGAACTGCAAAAACTGTTCTCTTCTTTTGGTATCTTCAGAGAATCGATCAGTCAGGGTTGGAAGGGACCACAAGGATCAGCCAGTTCCATGGACAGGGACACCCTACCCTAGGTCAGGCTGCCCACAGACTCTGCCAGCCTGGCCCTAAACACCTCCAGGGAGGAGGCATCCACAACCTCCCTGGGCAGCCTGTGCCAGTATCTCCCCACCCTCACTGTCAGGAATTTCTCCCTCATCTCCACTCTCACTCTCCCCTCTCCCAGCTCAAAGCCATCGTCCCTCCTCTTGTCACTCCCAGCCCTTGTCAAAAGTCCTTCCCCAGCTCTCCTGCAGCCCCTTCAGGTACTGAAGTTCCCAGGAACCAATCTGTAGAGCCTGAGAAGATCTCTACAGCTCCCAGAAAATGTTTGTGTGTGCTTAGTGGGTGATTTGCAGCTTTTGTTTTCAGACACTGCTCTCAGTTCTGCTGGCAGAGGCTGTCCCATTGATTTCATCTGACTCTCTGCTCAGTGTGGGCTCTGCTGACAACCAAATGAGGCACAAATTCAGACTGGGGGCAGAGTGAGTTGAGAGCAGCCCTGAAAAAGGAGTCTTGGGGGTGTTGGGTGCTGAGCAGCTCCCCAGGAGCCAGCAATGTCCTCATGCAGCCCAGCAGGCAGCTGTGTGCTGGGCTGCAGCCAGAGGAGTGTGGGCAGCAGGGCAGGAGAGGAGATTGTGCTCAGACTTCACCTCCAGTCCTGCCTCCAGCTCTGCTGTCCCCAGCAGAGAAAGGACACAGAGCTGCTGGAGTGAGTCCAGAGGAGGCTACAAAGATGCTCCAAGGGCTGGAGCAGCTCTGCTGTGAGCACAGGCTGAGGGAGCTGGGGGGGTGCAGCCTGCAGAGGAGAAGGCTCCAGGGGGATCTCAGAGCTGCCTGCCAGTGCCTGAAGGGATCCTGCAGGAAGGCTGCAGAGGGACTTGTGCTGAGGGTGTCTGGAGACAGGCCAAGAGAGAATGGTTTGGAGCTGAGGCAGAGCAAGGTTAGAGTGGAGCTGAGGAAGAAGTTGCTGAGTGTGAGGGTGGTGAGAGTGTGGCACAGGCTGCCCAGGGAGGCTGTGGCTGCCTCCTGCCTGGGGATGTTCAGGGCCAGGCTGGATGAGACCTGGAGCAGCTTAGTCTAGCTGAGAGATATTTCTGGGCATGGTGGGGAGGATGGAGTAGATGAGCTCTGAGGTCCCTTCCAACTTGAGCCACTCTGAGTCTAGCTGAGAGGTGTCCCCGGGCATGGTGGCAAGGTTGGAGGTGATGAGCTCTGAGATCCCTTCCATCCTGAGCCCTTCTGGGATGACAGGAAAAACTTTTGGGTGGGCTCATTAAGCTTTTCTTTGCATGCATCTCGGTGTAAAAATCCCTTTTCAGTATAAAATCCAAAGGTATTGATCAGCCATGAAAGCTGCCATTGAGCAGTTGACATCCCAGCACTTCCCAGCCATTCCCACGGCAAGCAGGAGCAGCTGGGCAGGTTCAGCCTTCCATTAATTCCCTTTAATGGCAGAGATTTTTCTCCAGGAAAGCCTCAGATTGTGCAAATGGAGAGGAACTGTGGCACTGAAATGATGTTTTTTGTCATATTTTCTTCAGCCCTGCCATAAACCCTGGGCTGCGAACGGCTCTGACTCATTTTTCACTCATTGCTCATCTTACAATTTGCTATAAACCAATTTTCTTGCTTTTATGGTGATAATCATCAGCTCTTCAGTGCTCCCCACAATAATTATTAAGCAGTTTGCCAGCTGCCTCACATCCAGGCCGTGCAGCTGCCTGGAAATCCTGTCAAGATAAAAGAAATATTAAATATTTATTTGGGGGGAGATGAAATATTTATTCTGGATCAATTAAATATTTATTTTTTCGGGGTGGGGGTGGAGGAAAGTATCCAGTTATTATGGGGCTGGTGCAGCTCAACCTTCAGTGGCTGCACGTTTCCATCCCTTCCCTCTCCGACTGCCCACAACTTTGGGGCTCTTTCAAAAGGCAGGAGGCAAACCCAGGAGCTTCAATTCATCTTCCTCCTCAGAAAGCCAACAGATGTCTGCATTTGGGGTTGGATGGGAGCTGAGTCTGATGGGCAGGCGCTGGCAGGGGCTGCCCGGGGAGGTGGTGGAGCGCTCATGCCTGGAGGTGTTCCAGAAGGCTGTGCCCATGGCACTTGAGGCCATGGTGCTGTGGGGTTGGTGGTTTGACTGGATGGTCTTAGAGGGATTTTCCGAGCCAGATGATGCCATTATGCTTTGATCCTTGCTGAAGAGATCAGGAAGCACCATTATGTCTTCAGCCCAGCTGGGGATGCTGCTGCCTTCAGTTGTAGAATCACAGAATCAGTCAGAGTTGGAAGGGACCACAAGGATCAGCCAGTTCCAACCCCCCTGCCATGCCCAGGGACACCCTACCCTAGATCAGGCTGCCCACAGCCTCTGCCAGCCTGGCTGCAAACACCTCCAGGGATCTGGCCCCAAACACCTCCCTGGGCAACCCATTCCAGGCTCTCACCACTCCCATGCTCAACAACTTCCTCCTCACCTCCAGTCTGAATCTCCCCACCTCCAGCTTTGCTCCATTCCCCCTAGTCCTGAGAGCCTAAAAAGTCCCTCCCCAGCTTTTTTGTAGGTCCCCTTCAGATCCTGGAAGGCCACCATAAGGTCACCTGGGAGCCTCCTCTTCTCCAGCCTGCACAGCCCCAACTCTTTCAGTTTGGAGCTGTTGAGCAGGAGACTCCAGAAGCTCTCTGGGCAGCAGACATTCCAACCCCACCTGGCTTTGTTCCTGAGTGACCTTCTGTAAGTGGCCCTGCTGTGGCAGGGGTTCAGTCTGCCCTGCAGGAGTCCCCTCCCTACCTCTGTGCATGGTTCCGCCAAGAACCTTGAGCAGCTGAGCCTGGCTGAGAGGTGTCCCTGGGCACGGTGGGGAGGTTGGAGGCGCTGAGCTCTGAGGTGCCCTCCAAGCACTGTTAGGGCAGCTGTAGGCTGTCCTGAGAAGAGGACAGAGCAGTGTTTGCTGTGGCTGTTGCCCTGTGCCATTGCAGCCTGACACCCAAGGCAGCATGTCCCACTCCTTTCTTTTTTTTTTTTTTCCTTCTCTGACCACTCTTGCAGCAAAGAAATTCTTCCTCATGTCCAACCTCACCCCCTCCTCCCCAAGCACCATTTTAAGCCTCTTCCTGTAGCAGCTTGGGAGATTCCTTCAGCTCTTCCTTCTGCATTCCAAACTCCTCTGGTTGCAGGAGCGCTGGTGGGTGGCTGCCAGAGCTAGCCAGGAGCAGATGGTATTTATTGCTCTGAGCAGGGAATTGCTGCCTGCAGGAGGAAGGAGCCCAATTAGCCACATGTTGGTTGTGCTTTTCGGTGCTGCTGTAGGCTCAGTCCCTCTCCATACCTGTGCAAACCTCCTCACTGGGGCTCTGGGCAGAGGAGCTTGGGTGGTGCCTTCTGCAGCCTGGCTTGTCAGAGCACCACTGTGGATGGTGTCCTTCAGCTGAGCTCAACTCACACTTTTAGCAGTTCCTTCTTGTTGGCTTTGCTTGTTCCTAAGCAGCCAAGGTGAGGACTTCAGACGTGGCTAGAAGGAAGGTGAAAGGGCAGGTGGGTTTTGGCACAAGAGCCCTCTTGACTCGCTGGAGCATGGCTCAGATCCTGAGGCCAGGCCACTGTGAGCTCAGTATGTGCTGCTCTCCTCAAGAGCAGGACTCCTTTTCAGCATTCTGTGAAGGGGCAGCCCCCAGAGAGCATCCCCACTCTTTAGAGGTGTGGGCTGGCATCAGTCGTGGCCTCCAGTGGCACCAGGACAGGTTTAGGTTGGATGTCAGAAGAAGCTTCTTGCCTGAAAGGGTTCTCAGAGCCTGGCAGAGGCTGCCCAGGGAGGTAGCTGAATCCTCACCCTTGGAGGTGTTTCCCAGAGGCAGAGCTGTGGTGCTGAGGGCCATGGCTTAGCCCCAGCCTAGCAGAGCTAGGAAAGGGTTGGGCTGGGTGATCCTGAAGGGCTGTCCCAACCAAAATGAGTCCATGGCCTCAGACTGATGGCTGCTTTGTGAACAGCTCAGGGCACATTCAGACTGGAGACAAGGAAGAAATTCTTGCTAGTGAGGATGGGGAGACACTGGCACAGGCTGCCCAGGGAGGCTGTGGATGCCTTCTCCCTGGAGGCATTCAACTGAGCAGCCTGCTCCAGCTGGAGCCTGCAGAGGGCTTGGACAAGATGAGCTTGGGGAGGTCCCTTCCAACTCAAAGCAATCTGATTCTGGCTGCTCCTTGGCCACCTGAGCTCAGGGTTCCAAAGAGAGCACAGGACACAGAAGGTGTGGCTGGGTGGCAGTTGACAGAAACCACACTGCTGGAGCTGCTGAGATTGTCCTGAGCTGAGGAAGTTTGACTTCAGACCCAAACCTGATTTTTCATTTGCAATCTGGCCATTTGTTTGCACTTCAAGGCTTATTGCCACTGTTTCATTCCAACACCACAACTCATTACCAAACTGGGGCAGAATGCTGCTAAAAATGCCAAGGGAGGAGAGGGGTTTTGCTGTTTCAGAGCAGACTGGTATCTGGCAGGGGTTTGGCTGGAGGTGCTGACCATCTGCTTCGTGGACTTCTGCCAGGTTCAGATGCCTGCTATCAGCCACAGATCTGCTGCAGCATCCTCTACCAGCTCACCCCAAATCTGAACTCCCAGCACTTCTCCAGACTGAAAAAGGAGTCATTAAGAAAGTTCATTTCCCAGGACAGTCTGTCCAGCTTTGCTACTCAGATGGAATTCCTTCCTGAGGTAGTCCTAGTAGGGTAAACCAGACGTCCACTTGGCACAGAGCTCTCCACAAGCTGGATTTTCACACTGAACATCTGATTTTGATGCCTTTTTCCTCCCTGTGGCCAGGCATTGGGTCACTGTTCAGGGCATAATGAGGAGATGAGAGCCAGGGGCTATGCAGGAAGGAGCAGACCTCTAATCTGGTTCTGCAGAGCAGGGACAAGAGGCAGCACTTTGCTTTACCTGTGGAGGAGATCACAGAATAAAGGTGGGTTGGAAGGAACCCTTCAAGCTCATCAGGCTTGGGGCAGAGTGGCTGGAAAGTGCCCAGCAGAGAAGGAGCTGGGGGTGCTGGGTGACAGCAGCTGGAGATGAGCCAGGCTGTGCCCAGCTGGGCAAGAAGGGCACCAGCAGCCTGGCCTGGAGCAGCACTGGTGTGGGCAGCAGGAGCAGGGCAGGGATTGTGCCCCTGGGCTGGGCACTGCTGAGGACACAGTTTGAGTGCTGGGTTCAGCTCTGGGCACTCACTCCCAGAAGGACACTGAGGTGTTGGAGCAGGTGCAGAGAAGGGCACAAAGATGGGGAAGGGTCTGGAGAAGAGGGCTGGGGAGGAGCAGCTGAGGGAGCTGGGGGTGTGCAGTGTGGAGCAGAGGAGACTGAGGGCAGAGCTCATTGCTCTCTGCAGCTCCCTGAGAGGAGGCTGCAGTGAGCTGGGCTTGGGCTCTGCTGCCTGCTCTCAGGTGAGAGAAGGAGAGGAAATGGCCTGGAATTGTGCCAGGGGAGGGTTAGTTTGGACATCAGAAGAAGCTTCTTACCTGAGAGGGTTCTCCAAGCCTGGCAGAGGCTACCCAGGGAGGTGACTGAATCCTCATGCCTGGAAATGTTTCCCAGAGGCAAAGCTGTGGTGCTGAGGGCTGTGGCTTAGCTACAAGGCTGAGTCCATCAGCACTGGTGGCAGAACCTCTGTGATAATGTGTATAAGGACAAAGCCAGGGAGAGGAGTCTGTGTGAGCAGCTCTTCTACAGCTCCTCAACCTTCACAAGTCATAGAAGTGGAGCAGAAGAAAAGTGATCTGCAGGCAGGTCTC
Source organism: Psilopogon haemacephalus (assembly GCA_013396835.1). NCBI lineage: Eukaryota > Metazoa > Chordata > Aves > Piciformes > Megalaimidae > Psilopogon > Psilopogon haemacephalus. The sequence continues at coordinate 162,590 of VWZI01002648.1, forward strand.
AGTAAGGCTTTGTTCAGGAGTGGATAACGTCAAGAGGCTCCATCCCAACCTGAGGAGAACCTTCTTGCATGTGAGGGTGCTGCTGCCTGGAACAGGTTGGGGAACCTGCTGCTCTGGAGCCTTTCAAGCCCCAGCTGGATGTGTTCCTGTGTGCCCTGCCCTGGGTGCCCCTGCTCTGGCAGAGAGGGCTTGGACTGGACGAATCTCTGGAGGTCCCTTTCATCCCCCACCATTCTGTGAATGTTCTCTAGCCCAGGACTGGATTTGGAAGGACTCTTTTTTTTTCTTCCCCTCCATATGGGCATCGTTGTTGTGTGTCTCAGGAGCTCCCAGCACGGACAGACACTTTGTCTGCCGCCGAGGAGCTGACAGCAGAGGTGAGCAGAGTGAGGAAGAACAACCCCATTCCATCTGCCAAGCCCAGGCTGCTTCTGCTTTGTGTTTCTAGGCCAAATTAATTCCTGCTGCCAGCGTTGTGGCTGCTTAATCTTCCAGCTGCAAACATTTGTCTGTCCCAGGCTTTATTTATGGAGGTTCTGCTGCCCTGCGCCGATTTGTGCAGCAGCAGCAGCAGCAGCCACTGGCACCAACACTTCTTCTCCTCCTTGTTGCTGCTTGTACAGCCCCATTAAAGCCCTGGTTGTAAACCAGGAGCTGCTCAGCTGTAGCAGGGGTGGAGCTGGGACACAAACCCTCTGGCTCTAAACCTGCATCTGTGTCCATCACTGCGCCCAGGCAGAGGCTTGAATCTCGATGCCGGGATGGGGATGTCCTGGGGGCAATCCAGATCCTCACTGCTGGTCAATGGAGTTTGTGACCTGGTGAGAACTGGAGCTTAAGAGCTCTGTGCTGCAACGGGACAACAAATCCCTCATGGATTCCTGGAATGGGTTGGGTTGGAAAGGACCTCAGAGGACATCTTGTTCAACCCTTGGCTATGGGCAGGGACACCTCCCACTAGCCCAGGTTGCTCAAGGCCTCATCCAACCTCCCTGGGCAGCCTGTGCCACACTCTCACCACCCTCACAATCAACAACTTCTTCCTTAGTTCCACTCTAACCCTGCTCTGCCTCAGCTCCAAACCATTCCCCCTTGGCCTGTCTCCAGACACCCTCAGCACAAGTCCCTCTGCAGCCTTCCTGCAGGATCCCTTCAGACACTGGCAGGCAGCTCTGAGGTCCCCCTGGAGCCTTCTCCTCTGCAGGCTGCACACCCCCAGCTCCCTCAGCCTGTGCTCACAGCAGAGCTGCTCCAGCCCCATGGATCACCTTTGTGGCCTCCTCTAGACACACTCCAGCAGCTCTGTGTCCTCCTCCTGCTGGGCACACCACACCTGGAGGCAGTGTTTGGAGGTGGGATCTGAGCAGAGCAGCTCATTTGTAAAGATGTCTGCAGGTTTCCCACAGCCTCCCTCTCTAAAACACTTCTGTTCTCTGCTTTCCAGTTCAATTTCGTTGGGAAATTGCTTGGGCCAAGAGGAAACTCCTTGAAGAGGTTACAAGAAGAAACAGGTGCCAAAATGTCCATCCTGGGGAAAGGATCCATGAGGGACAAAGCCAAGGTACTGTGTCTGCCTTCTGCTTGTGCCTCACCTCTCACACTTGGGTTTCCTCTCTGCTCATCCATGGCCCAGGGAATGAGCTGCAAACATCCTCTGACTGCAGGGCTGCTTTGCCCCATCAACTGCTTCAGGAGAGCTTTTCTCCTGCTGCTCAAACCTTCCCGTGGAGCTGGAGGCCTCCACAATGTCTGCATTTCACCTAAAGGGAAAGCAGGTGAAAGCTGGGTTTGTTCTCTCAGATGTCTGCTGCTGCTGAGGAAAAGCAGCCTGGAGAGTTTGTGACTTGGGCAGGCTGGGTGAAGTGGGACCTCAGGAGGTTCAACAGGGACAGGTGCAGAGTCCTGCCCCTGGAAAGGAAAACCTCCTGCACCAGGACAGCTGAAGGGGGACCTGCTGGGAAGCAACTTTGTGGAGAAGGAGCTGGGAGTGCTGGTGGGCAGCAAGTTCTGCACAGCAATGTGCCCTAGAGCTGTTTCCAGGTGGTGCTGAGGGCCATGGCTTAGCCTGAGCCCTGGCAGCCTTAGGGAATGGTTGGACTGGGTGATCTTAAAGGGATCTTCCAACACATTCTGTGATTCTCTGATTTAGAAAGCTCTTGACCTGAGGAGAGTTTGCAGCTGCTGTGGACTGTGCCTCTGCCAGCAGAGCAGCCAAGCTGTGGCCACAAGTGGTGTGCATCAGGAAGAAGCTGCCAAGTGTCTCAGCTGCCATCTCTCTCCGTCTGTACTGGTGCCAGTTTGACACCCAAGAGTCTGAGTCTGACCTCCAGATCTTCTTGTTTTCAGATCCCACAGGCTTCCCTGGCCACAGAACCACATGGTGGTCACTGCTGTCGAGCTGCTGAGTCCTTGGCAGGACTCTGCTGTCACCCTCACCAAGAGGGCTTGGTGCAGGCAGGGAGCTCTTCTGGAACAGAATCAGCTCAAGAAGAAAACCAGGAGCAGGCAGGGAGCTCTCCTGGAACAGAATCAGCTCAAGAAGAAAACCAGGAGCAGGCAGGGAGCTCTTCTGGAACAGAATCACTCGAGAAGAAAACCAGGAGCAGGCAGGGAGCTCTCCTGGAACAGAATCAGCTCAAGAAGAAAACCAGGAGCAGGCAGGGAGCTCTCCTGGAACAGAATCAGCTCAAGAAGAAAACCAGGAGCAGGCAGGGAGCTCTCCTGGAACAGAATCAGCTCAAGAAGAAAACCAGAAGCAGGCTCAGAAGTGGGAGAGAGGGAGAAAGAGCAAAGGGACTTGAGTGATGGAGCTCGAGGGCTTACAGCAGGCTGGGGGGCTTCAGATCCCCTCTCACTGATCCTTTGTCCCATCTTTACCTTTTGGCAAGAGGCATTTCTGATCCCAAGTGATATGCATGGGGCTGAGCTCTGCTCCAGGGTGATGTTCTTCCTGGCTTTACGTGCATGGAGCATCCTAAAGACCTGGTTGAGCTTTGGGTTATGATGATGTTCCTCCTGACTTTAGTCATCTCCATGGGGCTTCCTAAAGAGCAGCTCTGATCTCGTGGAGCTTTGGTTTATGGTGATGCTCTTCCTGATTTTATGTTCATGTGACTTCATAAGGACCAGCTCTGATCTTCCTGAGCTTTGGTTCCTGATGATGCTCCTCCTGGGGCTTCCTAAAGAGCAGGTTTGCTCTCCTGGAGCTTTGGCTGATGGTGACATCCTTGCTGTGTTACAGAGGGATAAATGCCCTGGATTCTCTGCAGCAGTGCTGGTAACTCTCAGCTCCCCATGCCTGGTGTCACCTTCAGCAGCTTGATGAATACTTTTAATATCATCTGATGGGTTCCTGTTGGCAGGAGTTCTGGGCTGCCACACCAGGGACAGCTCTGCACTGAGGGAAATCACAGAGCAGGCAATTAAAGCAGATAATTAAAAAAGCAGAGTGGCAGCAGCAGCTCTTTGGAGTCCTCATTGGAGTCCCTAGCAGGAGAGGGCAGAGAGTTGGATTTGGATAGCTGAGCTTGGTATGATTTGGTCTGGAATGGCTCCATCAGGGCTCAGTGTGCTCCTGGGTCTGGAATGGCTCCATCAGGGCTCAGTGTGCTCCTGGGTTTGGAATGGCTCCATCAGGGCTCAGTGTGCTCCTGGGTCTGGAATGGCTCCATCAGGGCTCAGTGTGCTCCTGGGCTTGTGGTATAATTTTGGGGTAGTGGGAGGTGTCCCTGCTCATGGCAGGGGGTTGGAACTGGATGATCTTGAGGGTGTCTCCCAACCCAAGCCATCTCATGGTGAAGTGCAGTGAATGTGACTCTCTGGAGCAGTGTGCTCCACAGAACTTGGTCTGACTCCCACCTGGGTCAGAGAGGCTCACTCAAGGAGCTGCAGCATGCACCAAACCCTACTGGAGGAGCCTTTGTTCAGCTGGTGAGAGAAGAACTTCTGCTGGATGACCTTCTCTTCCCAGTCTCCATGCCTCAGCTGCTGGAGCTGCTCCCACTCTACAGCAGTGAGGGCAAATCTTCTCCCTCTGAATTTTGCCATTGGCCAGCTGCAGTGGGACAGAGATCTGGGAGCTGAGTGAGGAACTCAGCTGGTGCCCCTCCCTGCTGGGGAAGCTGTGCTCAGGGCTTGAGTGATGAGCACTGGGGGCAAGGGATGTTGGGACTGGATGATTTTGAAGGCCCCTTCCATCCCAACCCACTCTGTGACTCTGTGAACTTCAGTGACCAGCAGCATTGACTGAGCTGCCCCCAAACAGTTTGATGGATCTCTTCATTCGGTGAGCAGCTGAGGTTCAGAGCTGGGCACAGCTCTCCCATGATGGCTTTCATCTCTCAGGGCTCACTCCTGGAGCCTTGAGCCTGTTCTCCCTGTGCTGATGGAAACCTTCTGGGGATGACAATGACCTGGGTTTGTCCTTCAGACACTCCAGTCTTGTAATGACAGGACAAGGAGGAATGGGTTCAAACTGGCAGAGGGCAGATTTAAATGGGATGTTAGGAGGAAGTTCTTCACAGTGAGGGGGGTGAGACACTGACACAGTTTGCCCAGGGAGGTTGTGGCGGCTCCCTCCCTGGATGGGTTCAAGGCCAGGCTGGATGAGGCCTTGAGCGACCTGTTCTAGTGGGAGGTGTCCCTGCCTATGGCACAGGGGGGTTGGAACTGGATGATCTTTGAGGTCCCTTCCAACCTAAACCATTCTATGATTTGCACATCTCTAATTCTCCGCTGCTTGACTTTCGTTTCTCCAAGGGTGTAGCAGCCTTGCCTGTGCCCTCTTCTGTTGTCATCCTCTCTCTTAATTGCCCAACCAAAGCCAAATCAGGAGGTTTGCAGTCCTGAGCAGAGCCCAACGCCAGTTTTGGGTTTTTTTTTTTTCCCTAGGAGGAGGAGCTGAGGAAGAGTGGGGAAGCCAAATATGCCCACCTGAGCGACGAGCTGCATGTGCTGATCGAGGTCTTCGCTCCGCCGGGGGAGGCTTACTCCAGGATGAGCCATGCCCTGGAGGAGATCAAGAAGTTCCTGGTTCCTGTAAGTCCCCATGGGATTCCTCTCTGGCTGCTGCTGGGTTTCCTCCTTTGAAGCTCTGTGGTCTTCAATGAGCTCAAAGGGAAATCAAAGAGAGTGGTGCTGTGCTCCTGTCTGTTCCTCAGCGAGACACCAAGCAGGGCACAACTGTCCCTGCTGACCTCCTGCTAGGTGTTCTAGTGGGGCCACAAAGGCCATCCAAGGCTTGGAACACCTCTGGGGTTGTTCAGCCTGGAGAAGAAAAGGCTCCAGGGGGAACCTCAGAGCTGCCTGCCAGTGCCTGAAGGGATCCTGCAGGAAGGCTGCAGAGAGACTTGTCCTCAGGAGGTCTGGAGACAGGACAAGGGGAAGCGGTTTGGAGCTGAGGCAGAGCTCAGGTTAGAATGGAGCTGAGGAAGAAGTTGTTGAGTGTGAGGGTGGTGAGAGTGTGGCACAGGCTGCCCAGGGAGGCTGTGGCTGCCTCCTGCCTGGGGGTGTTCAAGGCCAGGCTGGATATGGCCATGAGCAACCTCGGCTAATGAGAGGTGTCCCTGCCCTTGGCAGGGGTTTGGAACTAAATGGTCTCCAAGGTCTCTTCCAACCCAGCCTGCTCTGTGATTCCATGATTCAGCAGTTCCATTTCCAAATGAACATTTTTTTTTAAGCACCATTTTTTTCTATCAGTCTGACTGTGACCATGCTGAGTCAGTCAGCATGTAGACCCCCCTGTGGAGGCAGTACCCCAGAAGCAGCCCCATGATGTCTCAGCCCTAAGCCATGGACTCAGAGGTCTGTTCCCAGCAGAAGAGTTCCCTGGTTCTGTGCCCACACAAATCTCTCCTGGCCTGCTGAGTTTGCCAAGCAGGTTGGAGGTGTCCAGCCCAAAGCAGTGGGAGATGGCTGCAGGAAGAGTCCAGTGCTGGGAAGGCAGCAGCCGCAGGGTTCCCACCGGCAGAGCAGGAGGAGATGGATCCAAGCAGCTCCTAAAGCTCTTTCTGTTCTGGATTGCCCAGGAGCCGTTTGATGGGGCTGGGGGCAAATCCAGGGGTGCCTCTGCAGCACTCAGCTCACAGCCTGAGCTGCAGCTTTCCAGGGAAGAAGCCTGGAGATGGTTCATTTCCACTGCAAGTCTGAACTAAGGGCTCTGGAATTGCTTTGGTGTTGTGGGCAGGGATGAGTGGGAGCAGCACAGCCTGATGATGGAGCCTCCTAAGGGCAGTTTGCCAGGCTGCTGTGCAGGGCCCTGGGGCAGCTCTTTGCTGGCAGCAGTCACTGCAGCCAGGCCTCTCTTTGCCCTCCTTTTTGCTTGCCTCTCATCTTCTCTCTGGTTTCCATGACAAATTACATTGATTTTTCCTACCCATCTTCAGCCTCTGCCGCAACACCGACCAGAAAAATCTGCCTGGCAGGCAGCACATGGTGCTGGGTGCTGCTGCCCAGAGCCAGACACTTGGCCTGGGTTGGAAAACTCCTTTCAGACCACCCAGCCCCACCATGGCCACTGAACCATGGCCCCAAGTGCCATGGCCACACCTTTCTGCAACACTCCCAGGGATGGGGACTCCACCAGCTCCTGGGCAGCCTGTGGCAGTGCCTGCTGGAGCTGAGTGTTCCACCAGCCTTGGAGGTAGATTGAGGAAGCCTGTGGGTCAGGCTGAGTTGTGCCACCAGCTGAGTGTTCCACCAGCCTTGGAGGTAGATTGAGGAAGCCTGTGGGTCAGGCTGGCTTCAGCTGAGGGCACTTCTTCAGGTGCTGCAGTAAGCAAAGGAAGAGCACTGCAGTGCTGCAGGCCATGGCTGTGCTGTGCCTCTGCCATGCTCACAGCAATCCCTCCTCAGCCCCATGCTGTGGCAGCCTTCCTGAGCACTGCTGAGGCTTGCCAGGAGAAAGAGTTTTTGTCAGCTGCTGATACAGCTCCAGCAGTGCACAGATAACTTCATTGCTCTCCTCCAGCTCCCTGAGAGGAGGCTGCAGTCAGCTGGGCTTGGGCTCTGCTGCCTGCTCTCAGGTGAGAGAAGAGGAATTGGCCTGGAATTGTGCCAGGGAAGGGTTAGATTGGAAAGGAGGCAAAATGTCTTTGGTGCCAGAGTGGTGAGTGACTGGCAGAGGCTGCCCAGGGAGGTGGTGAAGTCCCCGTGCCTGAAGGTGTTTCAGAAAGGTGTGGCCATGGCAGTTGGGTCCATGGTTCAGTGGCCATGGTGGGACTGGGTTGGTGGCTGAGCTGGAAGGTCTCAGCCCCATGTGCAGTTAGGTGAGGCTTGCTTTGCTTTGTTCCTGTAGGGACTGAAGTGTCAGCGCTGAAGTCTTCAGTGTCACAGTTTGCACTCTGAGGCTGGCAGCCTCTCTTCTGCCCCATCCCCTCCCTGCCCTGCTGCTGGTGGAGTGCAGTGCCCCAGGCTGCTGCTGCCAAGCAGCTCTAATGGTGCATGCTGCAGGAGCAGGGTGGCAGCCAGGCTGGGCTTGCTGCTCTGTGGCACTCTGACAAAGCCCCAGCTGTCAGCTGCCCCCACAGGCACCAGGACATGGCTCCAGCTGCTGGCTGCTTGTCTTCTGCCCATGGGCATTGTGAAGCTGAGACTCAGACTGCCTGCGGCCTTCAGGCTGCTGCTGCTTGCTGTGTCTCTGTCTCCAGAGGTTCCTCACACAGCTGAGGTTTGTTTTTCAGACAGGCCTTGGGCAGGTGAAAGCTGCCTGAGATGCATCCACAGCAGCATGGCCAGAGATGGAGAGGAGATCCTGCCTCTCTGCTCTGCTCTGGGGACACCTCACCTGCAGGGCTGGGGCCAGCTGTGGGGCCAGAGTTGAGGCTGCTCAGCCTGGAGAGGAGAAGGCTCCAGAGAGAGCTCAGAGCTGCATTTCAGTATCTGCAGGGGAGCTGCAGGCAGGCTGAGGAGGGACTGTTCAGAAGGGCCTGTGGGGACAGGCTGAGAGCAATGGTTTGGAAGTGGAGCAGGGCAGAGTTAGGTTGGGCATCAGGAGGAAGCTCTGCACAGGGAGGGTGGTGGAGACTGGCACAGGCTGCTCAGGGAGGTGGTGGAGGCTCTACCTCTGGAGACACTCAAGGATCAGGCTTGCCATGTCCCTGTGCAGCCTGCTGCAGCTGGAGGTGTCCCTGCTGCCTGCAGGGGGTTGGGCAGGATGCCCTTGGAGGGTCCCTTCCAGCCTGCTGCGTGTCTGTGGGGCTGCTGAGCTGCTGAGCTGCCGACTGCCCACAGCAGCTGAGCTCTTGCAGGCTGAGCTGGGTGATGCTTTTCTGCTGGTGTGTTTGGGGAGCTGCTGGCTGCCGGGGAGCTGCGTGCACACACAGTGCCCTTCAGGAAGCGCCAGCCTAGGTGGGCAAGCGCCCATCTAGAGGGCTGCGTTTGGCAAGCAGAGCTGGAGCCAGCCTTGTGGCAGAAGCGTTGCCGCCGTGTGCTCTGCAGGCTGGCAGTCACGACCCATTAGCACCTGGCACCTGTGCTCCAGAAGCAGAGCAGCGGGCACAAAGCCTCCTCAGCAGATGGCTTTGGCCGTGGGTGAGCAGGAGCCCACGGTCCTGCAGCACGCAGGGCAGAGCAGCTGGCCCCGGGGCCATCCCTGCCGCTGCTGCCGGCTTCTGGCCTGCCAGCCCGAGGGGCCAGCCCGAGCAGGTCTCCTCTCGTGTCTTGCAGGACTACAACGATGAGATCCGGCAGGAGCAGCTGCGGGAACTCTCCTACCTGAACGGCTCGGAGGACGCCGGCCGCGGCAGGGCCATGCGGGGCCGTGGCATCCGCGGGCTGCCCGCAGCTCCTGCCAGGTGTGCCCAGCCCTGCCCTGCCCAGCCCTGCCCAGCCCTGCCCTGCTCAGCCC
>VWZI01002648.1:183681-197339 GCA_013396835.1 Psilopogon haemacephalus
TTTTTTTTTTTTTTTTTTTTTTTTTTTTTTTTTTTTTTTTTTTTTTTTTTTTTCTGTGCTGAGAAGGCAGTGCAGTGTGTGAGCAGCCCCCGGGGCAGCTGCAGTTGCATGCCGGCTGCTCTGGGGTGGCTGCAGCTGCTTTCTGGATGCTTGCGGTGTGATGCTCACAATCGGTGTCTTCTGTCTCCCTCTTGCAGGGGCTCGGGCGCTGGGGAGCCACAGCACATCTGCAGGGAGGTGTCAGGTAAGCTCTGCTGGGGTTCGGGCTGGGGAAGGGCTGCCTATTGCCTGGGGGATTTGGGCTCGACTGGCACAGGAACTCCTGCAGCTGGAGTTCCGGAGCACAGCTTCCCTGCAGCTGGAGTTCCGGAACGCAGCTTCCCTGCAGCTGGAGCTCCGGAGCGCAGCTTCCCTGCAGCTGGAGCTCCGGAACGCAGCTTCCCTGCAGCTGGAGCTCCGGAGCGCAGCTTCCCTGCAGCTGGAGCTCCGGAGCGCAGCTTCCCTGCAGCTGGAGCTCCGGAACGCAGCTTCCCTGCAGCTGGAGCTCCGGAGCGCAGCTTCCCTGCAGCTGGAGCTCCGGAGCGCAGCTTCCCTGCAGCTGGAGCTCCGGAACGCAGCTTCCCTGCAGCTGGAGCTCCGGAGCGCAGCTTCCCTGCAGCTGGAGCTCCGGAGCGCAGCTTCCCTGCAGCTGGAGCTCCGGAACGCAGCTTCCCTGCAGCTGGAGCTCCGGAGCGCAGCTTCCCTGCAGCTGGAGCTCCGGAGCGCAGCTTCCCTGCAGCTGGAGCTCCGGAACGCAGCTTCCCTGCAGCTGGAGCTCCGGAGCGCAGCTTCCCTGCAGCTGGAGCTCCGGAGCGCAGCTTCCCTGCAGCTGGAGCTCCGGAACGCAGCTTCCCTGCAGCTGGAGCTCCGGAGCGCAGCTTCCCTGCAGCTGGAGCTCCGGAGCGCAGCTTCCCTGCAGCTGGAGCTCCGGAACGCAGCTTCCCTGCAGCTGGAGCTCCGGAGCGCAGCTTCCCTGCAGCTGGAGCTCCGGAGCGCAGCTTCCCTGCAGCTGGAGCTCCGGAACGCAGCTTCCCTGCAGCTGAAGCTCCGGAACGCAGCTTCCCTGCAGCTGGAGCTCCGGAACGCAGCTTCCCTGCAGCTGGAGCTCCGGAACGCAGCTTCCCTGCAGCATCTTCAGGGCCTCCACTGAATGTGTCACTCTCCTCTGGACCATTCCAGCCCCTCAGTATCTCTTGCAGTGAGCCCAAAGCTGCACACAGTGCTTGGGGTGAAGCCTCCCCAGTGCCAGTGCAGAGCAGAATGCCCCCCCCAGTGCTGCTGGCCACAGTGCTCCTGAGACAGGCCAGGATGAACAGCTCCTCTTGTGTGCTCCAGTGAAGATGTCTACCCAGCTTTGTCTTGGTTTGCAGGGGTTTGGAGCCCTTTGGAGAGGACTTTACCATCTGAGTGGTGTCCAAGGACTTGAGAGTGTCCAGCATTGCTGGTGACAGCTCAGTGGGACTGGTGGGAGTCTGCTCAGCTCTGAGTTCTGCACCTGGCACTGCCACTCTCTCTGGGGCATGTGGACTCCAGTGGTCTCCAGGCCCACCCGGTGAGCTCCCATATCTCTGTGGCTCCTGTCTGTGTCAGGTCATGGAATACTTGGAGGGATCCTGCAGGAAGGCTGCAGAGAGACTTTTACTTGAGAGTGTCCAGCATTGCTGGTAACAGCTCAGTGGGACTGGTGGGAGCCTGCTCAGCTCTGAGTTCTGCACCTGGCACTGCCACCCTCTCTGGGGCATGTGGACACCTGGACTTACTGTGGTCTCCAGGCCCACCCAGTGAGCTCTGATATCTCTATGGCTCCTGTCTGTGGCAGGTCATGGAATACTTGAAGGGATCCTGCAGGAAAGCTGCAGAGGGACTTTTCATGAGGGTGTCTAGGGACAGGACAAGAGGGAACAGAAGCTCATCTGGGGGTGTTGGGGGGGTTGTTTTGAATAGAGAATGTAAAGAACATTGAAACCCCAAGAGGTGGCAGTTGATCTGGTTTGGTTTGAGTGTGCTTGACAACCACAGCAGGTTGCCCAGGGAGGCTGGGCATGTCCCCTCCCTGGAGGTGTTCAAGGCCAGGCTGGATGAGGCTGGTGGGAGGTGTCCCTGTCCATGGCAGGGGGTTGAGACTGGATGATCCTGAAGGTCCCTTCCAACCCAACCCATCCCATCCCACAGATCTATGACCTGCTTTTAACTGTGCCATGAGTGGAACAGATTCTTCTCTTAGAAACGTTTTGGGTATGCTAATGTGTGGGCATCTCATGGCTTTGTGTGGTCTCTTCCAGCTCAAAGCAGTTCCCTTCATCCTGTCACTCCCAGCCCTTGTCAGAAGTCCCTCCCCAGCTCTCCTGGAGCCCCTTCAGGTACTGGGCCACGAGGTGAACCTCGCAGCAGGACACCTGTGGTCAGCCCACACATCCTGTGCTGGCCCCGCAGAGCTTTGATTTGAAGCCCATTGGATTCCCTCATCCCTCTCTCATCTCAGTTCTGACCAAGCCTCCCTTGCCAGGTGCAGAGCACTTCACGGCGTGCCCCCAGGACTGCTCCAGGACCAGGCAGCTGCACACAGCTGAGAGGAGCTAAGAGGGACATCAGATGGATGCCCACCAAGTGAGTGCCTCCTTCAGTGCTGTTGGGAGTGGCTGCATCACAGCAGCAGTGTGCTGATGGCTTCTGTATTCCTTCCCAGCTTCCCCCGGAGCCCCCCAGGGAGAGACAAACTCTGACCCTGCAGCAGAGGCATCGGTGACTGGGTAAGGCTGTCTGGAAGCTCAGCTGGGGCAGCAGGAGGGGCTGGTCACTGCCATGCATCTCTGTGTGTGTCTGTGTGCACTGAGCCAGGCTGGAGAGCCACTGCCCCTCTGTAGCCTTTGGCAGCAAACCCACAGCCTGCTTCTGGTGACATTTGGCTGGTCCACGAGCAGCTGCCTGTCCCAGTCTGGAGGGCAGAAATGACATTTGGAGAGTGAAAATGAAAATACTGCACACTGGTTGGAAGTGTACTGAGAGATTCTATTTACAGGGGCGTACGCACAGAAGGCAATCAGGTAGAATAAGCACATTCAAAGCTGGGCCAAGTCTATTGAGCTAAAACCTTCTAAAATCCTCCACTCCTTCCACCCTCAACAGGCCTCCAGCACCCTCACACTAAACAAGTTTCTCCCCATGCTGAGGTGGAGCCTCCTGGCTTCCAGTTTGTGTCCACTGTGCCTCATCCTATCCCAGGACAGCACTGAGCAGAGCCTGGCCCCTGCTTCTTGCCCCCCAGCCCTCAGCTCTTCATAGCCATTGAGCAGATCCCCTCTCAGCCTTCTCCTCTCCAGGCTCTCAGCCTTTCCTCCTGACAGAGGTGCTCCAGGCCCTTCAGCAGCCTCACAGCCTCCACTGGACTCTCTCCAGTAGTTCCCTGTCCCTATGGAACTGGGGAGCCCACAACTGGACAGAAGGTGTGACCTCAGCAGGGCAGAGTAGAGGGGCAGGAGAACCTGCTGGCCACACTCTCCTTGCTGCCCCCAGGAGCCCATTGGCTTTCATGGCCACAAGGGCACATTGCTGTCCCAGGGAGAACTTCTTGTCCACCTCCTCAGCTTGAGGCTGCAAATTGTCAGGAGGATTTCAGTGAACATCCTTGCAGCTGCTAGGGTGGAGTGAAGAGAGCAGTGGTGCAGCACTACTGAGTGCTGCACAGGGGTCTGCTGCAGACCTTGATCTGTACCAGTGCATGGCCCTGCTCTGCTCCTGCTGGATGTGCTGTGTCCTCACTGGGTCCTTCTCCATTCTGTTTCCACAGGTTCCTGAAACTCTGCTCCAGAGGAGAAAAGCTGCACTGCAGAGCAATGTGAAGCACAGCACTGGAAAGGTCAGGCTGGTTCACTACAGCCTCATCACCCAGAGGAGCAGTCGAGGTCAATATCCTGGCAGCAGGGCCCTCTGAAGAAGACATTAAGCCAGGACTGGCAGTGGCACAAGGTGCCCCCCTTCCCTGAGACAAAGATTGTAACAGGATGATGAAAGCACAGAGAATAAAACTGCTGCTGCTGCTCTCGTGGGCTGGCTGTGCATCCTGCCTGGAGGTCCAGAGCCTGGCCAGAGAGCCTCCACACCTGCTGCTTGGCTCAGGCCCTCCACAATGCCTCTGCCTGCTTACACAGCCCAGGCTGAGCAGGGCCCTACTGGGAGGTGTCTCTGCCCAAGGCAGGGGCTTGGAACTGGATGATCTTCAAGGTCCCTTCCAAACCATCCTCTGAATCCATGAATCCCAAACCTCTGTTTTCTAGATCAGCACTTACTCGGAAGCATCCTCTGGTTGGAGCTGCATCCTTTGCTGCTCCCTGGTGTGCTTCCCTTTCCCCACAGAGCCTTCCCAATCAGGTCGCTCCATTGCCTATGTAGATGTTCAAACCAGCATCATGGTGCCTTGAGACTCAGGATTGCCTCCAGAGCTGCAGTTGTCTGATTGCCCAGCTGTGAGAAACAGGGAAATGGGAGCCTTGCCTGGGGGAAAAGCTGCCTGTGGAAACGACTGGGAAGGGGGAAGGCAGTGCTGAGGTTGCTGCTCAGGGACCAGCCAGCACCAGGCAGGGCAATGCCACAGATGCTCACCCTTGGATGCCTGCAGGCTTACTCACATGGCACAGGTGATGTGCTATACCTGTGACAAAGGGGACCCTCACAAGATACCCCACACAATGGGCTGGGAGGGACTCTTCACAATTCCAGGCCATTCCCTCTCCTTCCCTCACCTGAGAGCAGGCAGCAGAGCCCAAGCCCAGCTCACTGCAGCCTCCTCTCAGAGAGCAATGAGCTCTGCCCTCAGCCTCCTCTGCTCCACACTGCACACCCCCAGCTGCCTCACCTGCTCCTCCCCAGTCCTGTTCTCCAGGTGAGTAAAATTGGCATTTCTTGGTGCTATTTTCTCCTTGCCCTTGCCTCACAGAGAGCATTGATGTCACCAAACCTCTCAGAGGAGAGGAGCTGGAGAAGCAAGCAGAGGCCCCTGCTCCCCCACGGCATCCACAAACGCAAGCTGTGCACCAGGAGCTGGGGACTGACGCTTCACTGCAGCAAGGCACAGACAAGGATGCTTGCACCCACTCAAAAGCACAAAAATAGCAAACCTGCAACCAAGCTTCTACTGCTGACAGCATAATGATGCCACCAAAACTGCCACGGAGATAAGAGGAGCTTCCCCAGAGCCTTTACATGGCAGCAAACCACCGCTCCGGGTGCTTATGAAGCCAAACTGCTCATCGATGTGCCTGGAAGGTCCCCTCCAAAAAGCTCCTGATGTAAAATGCTCCATCAGGGCAACCCAAAGAAGACTGCAAAACAGAGTGAAGCAACCACAAAGCTTTGGAAAAGCTCACTGGTTTGTAGTGAGAGACTAAGCCTGGAGCAGGCTTGGCACAGCCCTGGCTCCTCAGTCAGCACGCAGAACCATTTCACCACCGCAGCCCAGACCGAAGCAGGCAAAGCTTCCTGCAGAGAGAGCTGAACACAGTGGGCTCAGGAGGGGCCACCCATGCACTGTGGTCGTGAGCCACCACTCCACTTCCCTGCAGCTGTGCCTTTCAGGGAGAACCTGGCTCACACCCACACCTGTTGTGGTTCCGTGGCTGCAGCCGGAGGCAGTTGAGGCACCCAGCCCAGAAATCAGAGCTCTGTGGTCAGCACTGAAACCTGCCCTGCTTTCTCCAGAGGAGAGCTTCTGCTTGCTGTTACAGCTTAAGCTCAGGGGGTTTATGAGCCAAAGACACATGCACAGAGCTGAAGCTAGTGGAGTTCCTACCAAGGATGCTGATCAGCACTGTGGTGGAGTCAGCCCACCCCAGCACCAGTCAGGACAGAACCACGTTTCGGAAGGAAGTATCACAGCATCATGGAATGGGTTGGGTTGGAAGGGACCTTCAGGGTCACCCAGTGCCAAACCCCTGCCGTGGGCAGGAACACTTCTCACCAGCCCAGGTTGCTCAAGGCCTCATCCAGTCTGGCCTTCAACACCTCCAGAGAGGGGACTTCCACAGCCTCCCTGGGCAACCTGTGCCAGTCTCCCCACCCTTGCTGTCAGTAGTCTCCAGGGTGCTGGTGGCCTCCTGCTCGCTTTTGCAGCCGTGTTGGGTACTGAGCAAGGACTGAGCTGCAGAGTGCTGGTGTCCCTGCTGCTGTGCCTCTGCCCCAGTGCTGCTGAGGAGACCCCCAGCTGGTGAGGCAATGAGAAGCAGCTTACCTTTTGCAGTTCTTCCATGGCCTTGGTGTCACTCCCACATCTGCCTGTGCTGCAGCTCTCTTGGCTCTCCCTATACTGGAGTAGCTGCCCCCTTGTGCTGTTCGTGTCCAACAGCCTGATTGCTACTCCTGAGACCTTGTCAACCACAGAGTCTCTTTTCTCGACCCACTCTCTATTGCAGCTCTCCTCCTTCAACTCCTGTTCCCCCCAGGAGAGCTGCAGAGGGTGACAGGCAGGGTCTGCTCTGACTTACTGGCATCAGAAGCCACCAGCACCAGCAGGCTGGAGGAAATGGCATGGTGGTGCCTCTTGTTAGCCTGAAGGAGCCTCTCACTGTCACCCTTGATGTAAGTGTTCTCTGCAGCTCCTCCAGTAACATCAGGGCTGCTCGATGGCACCTCCACAGATCACAGGGGAGTTACTGAGATGGAGGAGGCAGGGCCTGGGGCAGCTGCTGCTCATGACACCTCACACCCTACATCTCCTGTGTCATTTGTTGCAACCTGTCTGAGAGCAGAGTGCAAATAGAGAGCAGCAGCCAGCAGAGCCATGCTCTCAGTGTGCTCCCCTCCATCTGCTGCAGCTGCACTGGGTTTGGGTCTATGGTTTGGGATGGAAATCCAAGGTTTCGTGGTGGGGGGTTCCAGAAAGGTGTGGCCGTGGCACTTGGGGACATGGTTTAGTGGCCATGGTGGCATTGGGTTGAAGGTTGGATGATCTCAGAGGGCTTTCCCAGCTCGATCAGCTCTGTGATTCTCTGAAAGCCTGTTTGAGCCCTGTTAACATAGGTCAAGTTCTGGCTGAATGCAGGGGGGGAAAAAAAACAAGTCTAGACTAATCCTGTCCCTTCTGCAGAACAGCTGCCCGAGAGCTGTCACCTGCTCCCCTCCCAGCCACTCCAGATTTCCCTGCCAGCGCTTCACAGGAGGTTATTATGCAGCAGATCAAAAATTCCAAGCCTATTTGCAGAGGACAGATGCCTCCAGAGGCTCCAGGATTTCTGCCTGCTCTTCAAACAGGCGGGAATGTTCTGTGCTGTCAGCTCACCCCTGTGCAGCAGGGGCTGGCGAGCAGGCTGCACTGCGGAGAGCTTCAGCAGGATGCTTTGTAAACAGAGCTGCTGCTTGGGGATCTCCTCGCAGTAAATTTGCCTTTCAGGCGGTGGCAGGGAGCAGAGCAGCAGGCAGCAGTGGTGCCCCAGCAGCTTCTCCCCTGGCACTTCCCAGCAGCCTCACACCTCACAGCCTGGCTGGGCACACAGACAGCAGCTCTCCTGCAAGCAAGGGCAGCTTTGCCCTTCAGGTTCCTCCTTTCTCTTTCTGTCTTCTTTTTTTTTTTTTTTTTTTAATCCAGTAAAACAGTTCAGAGAATCCTTTTGGTTGGGAAAAGGCATCCCAAGATCTCAACTCCAGCCTTCAGCCTAAGACCCCAGCGGCCACTAAGCCATGCCCCAGAGTGCCATGTCTTGCTCACCCCTCTTCCAGCTCCTGTCCCTTCCCTCTCATTCTGTCACTCCCACTGGCCCAGGTTGCTTCAGACCTCATCCAGCCCAGCCTGGAACACTGCCAGGGAGGGGACATCCACAGCCTGCCTGGGCAGCCTGTGCCAGTGTCTCCCCCACCCTCACTGTCAGGGATATCTTCCTCATCTCCACTCTCAATCTCCTCTCTCCCAGCTCAAAGCCTGTCCCTCATGTCCTCTCACTCCCAGCCCTTGTCATGAGTCCCTCCCCAGCTCTCCTGGAGCCCCCTCCAGGTACTGGAAGGCTGCTCTGTGGTCTCCCTGGAGCCTTCTCTTCCCTTGGCTGAACACCCCCAGCCTGTCCCCATAGGGAGGTGCTGAAGCCCCCCATAAGGTGGCTGGAATGCAGGACATGTCTGCACCTGCCTCAGTGGGACTGGCATAGGAGTGTCACAAGGTGGCTGGAATGCAGGACATGTCTGCACCTGCCCTCAGTGGGACTGGGACAGGAGTGTCACTGGCTACTGCCATCGATCCTGCACACCGCGGCTGGGTCATGCTGGAAGGACTCTCGAGTGCACAGGCAGCTGCCAGCAGCTCCCTCCAGTTAATGCCTGGCTTGGGTCTCCTTCTCGGGAGCCATGAAAGCTCCTGGAAGTGGCAGCGTGAGGAGACTGCAGGAGAGCAGCTGCTCAGCAGCAGTCACTCAGCTCCTGCCAGGGACCTGAGCTGCCCAGGGCCGAGCTCGGTGTGGAAAGCCAAGAAAGGCAAAGGCAGGTGGCAGGCAGCAGGGCTCAGCGGGGCACTGGGCTGCGGTTCCCAGCTCTGCTGTGGCTGGAGTTGAGAGCACTCCGCGGAGATCCAGGCACTGCCTTTGGCTCTCCTTCCCCACCGCCAGCTGCCCCGGGGATGCTCGGCGCTGGCTGAGCAGGGCTGCCTTCCCAAAAGGCATCACCCTGCTGGAACTGTTACCTGGGAGGGACAACTGCTCTCCTTCCCGGGGACCTTCTGGGCTCCTTTGTTGGTTCCATCCCTCACTGTGACTTCGGCCCCGTGCCCTGCCCCTCCAAACGGCCCCGGGCCGCTTGCAGAGGTTAAGTGGCCCTCACCTGAGCAGTGAGCAGTGCCTGCGCTGCAGCTGCCGGAAGAGGCGGGGAGGGGGGGGACAGGGACACCACGACGGCCAATTTGCTGCGACATTCGAGCTGTAAGTGATGCTCAAGGAGCTGGAAGTGCGGGCTCTGAGCAGAACCCGGCGTGTGCTGGTCTTGTGTCTGTTAACTTGCTAATGAACCGTGATTGAGGGAAGTAATGAAGAGTTTACAGAGAGCCCCAGGAAACCAATTTCCAATTTTGCAGCCAGCAGGCTCCAGCCCTGCTAATTCCGTGGAGGAGAGGCCATTGGATGCTCGATGCCATTGTGCTCCCCGCAGCACGCAGCCGGGCCCATCCCCCGGCACTCTTGCTAATGAATGTCTCTCCTCCAGATCCAGTTTGTTTTTTCATCTGGAGCTGTTAAAAATACCCCGAACGGCTGAAACGTTATTGGCTGAGATAAATGAAAGCCTCATCACTGAAAATCAGGGGAGCTGCTTCAGGCTTGTGCGGAGGATGAGATTTTCATCTTCAGTCTCACCTGGGTTGAACCGTGGTGGTCAGAGCAACACAGGAGGTTAATGGTGAGAAGTTAAAAATAAAAGTCAATGCAACAATCTTTTGTGCACAGAGTCAGAGAATCTAAGCTCTGCCAGATCATGGAGTCCAACCATCAGCCCAGCACCACCATGGACACTAAACCATGGCTCCAGGTGCTCCAGGGGAGGAGGAGCTGGGGGTGAGCAGTGTGGAGCAGAGGAGGCTGAGGGCAGAGCTCATTGCTCTCTGCAGCTCCCTGAGAGGAGGCTGCAGTGAGCTGGGCTTGGGCTTTGCTGCCTGCTCTCTGGTGAGAGAAGAAGAGGAACTGGCCTGGAATTGTGCCAGGGAAGGGTCTAGTTGAAGAGGAGGAAAAATGTCTTTGGTGCCAGAGTGTTCAGGGACTGGCAGAGGCTGCCCAGGGAGGTGGTGGAGTCCCCATGCCTGGAGGTGTTTCAGAAAGGTTTGGCTATGGAACCTGGGGCCATGGTTTAGTGGTCATGGTGGTGTGGGGTTGATGGCTGGACTGGGTGATCTTGAAGGTCTCCTCCAGCCCAACCAGTCCCATGACTCTCTGATTACCCAGCACCAGGCAGTCTGTGCTCTGTGTCCTCCCAGCAGCAGCAGCAGCAGCAGCTCTCCGTTGCCCACACTGCATTACTTGGGAAATTTAGCAGAGAGAAGGGGATGGGAAAATATGAGCACAAGAAATATGAAAATAATGAAATGTTAATGTAGCAGGGAAAGTGTGACAGATGTAATGCCACAAAGAGTCATTAGCTACTTCCCAGGCCAGCTCCTTACAGCTCTCTCCTCCTGTCACCATCAATTATTCTGCACTCTTCTCCTTGTTCCTGCTAGCCTTAAGGAAGAGAAAGTAATTGATGGCTCCTTCCTGCTCCTCTCTGCACCTGAAGTGGCTGCTGACACTGCCACATGTTGCAGAGCCACTTTTAGCAGGAGAAGAGGCAGCCACTCCATGAGATGAGCCAGGAGCACTGCGGTGCTTGCCTGTCATGGCAGAGATGCCCAAGCCTGAACAGCAGCAGTGGCCACAGCTCCTCCTAGATAACCTCCTTATCTCCTCTCTGCTGCCTGCCTGTAGCCCCAGCCCACCACATCTCCCTGCACAGCTTCTCTTGGTCTCTTTAGCATGGATCAATGCAGATGAAAGAGTGCCCCGAGCAGAACTCATTTCTCCTTGTCAGCTGTGCCTAACAAACTAATACACTTAACAGGGAGTTAAGTGCTGGCCGCAGCAGCCTGCTCCCAGGGGGTCAGCTCACCTCATGAAGTGCTGGTAGGTCTTTAATTCCTACTTTGAGCTGCACTAGATGCACTGAGCTCACCTGCAGCAGTATTTCAGATGGCAAACAAGTAGTTTGGCATACAGAATTAAACCTTTCTTTCTTTTTTTTTTTCCTTTTTTTTTTTTTCCCCACCCCTGAACCCCANTTTTTTTCCTTTTTTTTTTTTCCCCCACCCCTGAAACCAAGCTGCTAATTCTGCAGACAAAGCCAGGTCAGAACTAAATTGCTGCTTGGCTCTGCTCATTCTTCTCACTTCATGCAGCCCGTGAAAAGGCAGGCAGCAATCAGTGCAAGGGGAGCTCAGCCACTCACAGAGGGCATGGGCTGGAAGGGACCCTCCAAGCTCATCCTGTCCAACCCCCTGCAGGCAGCAGGGACACCTCCAGCTGCAGCAGGCTGCACAGGGACACAGCAAGCCTGATCCTCAGTGTCTCCAGGATGGAGACTCCACCACCTCCCTGGGCAGCCTTTGCCGACTGTCTCCTCACTCTCACTGCAGAGCTTCCTCCTGAGGTCCGACCTAACTCTGCCCTGCTCCACTTCCAAACCCTTGCCCTGAGCCTGTCCCCCACAGGTCCCTTCCAGCCCAGCCCATTCTGGACCCCAGCCTGCACCCGGAGCATCTCTGGAACAGGCTGCCCTGCAGGCTGGGTTGCTGACACCAACACCAGGCCCTCAGCTCTGCAAACACTACCAAAAAGCCCAATTTTCCAGACTGCTTCCTTCCCTCTCTTCCCGCCGGATCTCTGCTTTGTCAGAGCAAGATAAGAGCAGAACTGGAGAGGTGAGTTAAACGCCCTCCATTAAGAGCTGGGGACTCTAATGGGCACAAAGGCTCACACAAAGGCTTTTTTTCCCTCCCGATAAATGGGGACTGAAAGCAGCTTTTAACACAGGGATTTATCACCCAAACTTCAATTTATTGAGAGCAATACACTAATGCCCTGCATTCAACAGCAAAAGCAATTCAATTTCTCTTGCTGGGAACAGCAGCAGCATTACTGTTATCTGCTGGAGACAGCTCGAGGTGTTCTCAGCCTTTCACTTGGCCTCTTATCTCCCCCAGATTTTAAACACACTTCCTGAAGAGAGGGACTTGGGGGGTGGTGGTGGAGGAGAAGCTCAAGATGAGGCAGCAGTGTGCACTTGCAGCCCAGAAAGCCAAGCACAGCCTGGGCTGCAGCAGGAGCAGTGTGGCCAGCGAGTCAACAGAGGTGATTCTCCCCCTCTACTCTGCTCTGCTGAGACCCCACCTGGAGTACTGCATCCAGTGCTGGAGCCCTTGGGACGAGAAAGATGTGGAGATGCTGGAGAGTGTCCAGAGAAGGGCCATGAGGATGCTCAGAGGGCTGCAGCACCTCTGCTGTGAGAACAGGCTGAAAGAGTTGGGGCTGTGCAGGCTGGAGAAGAGAAGGCTCCCAGGTGACCTTCTTCTGGCCTTCCAGGATCTAAAGGGCCCTGCAAAAAAGCTGGGGAGGGACATTTTAGGCTCTCAGGGAGCGACAGGACTAGGGGGAATGGAGCAAAGCTGGAGGTGGGGAGATTCAGCCTGGAGGTGAGGAGGAAGTTGTTGAGTATGAGAGTGGTGAGAGCCTGGAATGGGTTGCCCCTGCAGGGAGGTGTTTGGGGCCAGATCCCTGGAGGGGTTTTTGGCCAGGCTGGCAGAGGCTGTGGGCAGCCTGCTCTAGGGTAGGGTGTCCCTGGGCATGGCAGAGGGGTTGGAACTGGTTGATCCTTGTGCTCCCTTCCAACCCTGACATCCAGACAGGATTTGAAAGGCTCCAGAGAAGGAGACTCCACAGCCTCTCTGGGCAGCCTGTTCCAGTGCTCTGGGACCCTTACAGTCAAGAAGTTGCCCCTTGTGTTGAGCTGGAACCTCCTGTGCTGCAGCTTCCATCCATTGCTCCTTGTCCTATCCCAGGGAGCAAGTGAGCAGAGCCTGTCCCCCCAACCCCCAGCCCTCAGATTTTTATAAACATTCATCCAATCCCCTCTCAGTCTTCTCTTTTCCAGACTAAGCAGCCCCAGGTCCCTCAGCTTCTCCTCACCAGGCAGTGCTGCAGTCCTCTCAGCATCCTGGCAGCCCTCTGCTGGACGCTCTCCAGCAGATCCCTGTCCCTCTTCAACTGGGGAGCCCAAAACTGAAGGCAGTATTCAAGACGAGGTCTCACCAGGGTCTCACAACTTGAGGCTGTGTCCCCTTGTTCTGTTGCTGGTTGCCTGGGAGAAGAGCCCAACCCCACCTGGCTACAACCTCCCTTCAGGTAGCTGTAGACAGCAATGAGCTCTGGCCTGAGCCTCCTCTCTCCAGTCTGCACACCCCCAGCTCCCTCAGCCTCTCCTCCCAGGGCTGTGCTCCAGGATGCTCCTGCCCTCTCCACAAGCAATTTCACGATGCCTTTCCAGCTATTCCTTCCCTTTTTAGCTGCATGAGGAGCAAACAAAGGCTGCAGGGGCCACGAGCCAAACCCCTGCCACTTGGGCACGTTAAACACCTCAGCAGCCTGTTTTACACTGAATCTCAGCACAGCCACATTTCCTCAGAGCAAAAGGCTGCCCAAGCACAAGCCAAAGGAGTGCCAGGAGCTGTTCCAGAAGGTCTGGGGAATGGTTTGCAGCCGCTGGTGTTGTGGATCATCATAAACCAGGGCGGTGATCAGGCAGCAAAGCAGGCACTAAGCGCCGGGATCAGCAGCCGTGCTTCCTCAGGGCTGGATTGATCTCCTCTGCTAGCTGAACGCCGAGCATCACGTCTGACTACCCACTTAGACTCTCCCCGTAGGCAGGGGGGGGGATGCTCTTTCAAGGCATAATTCATCTTATTAGCCGTAATGGGAATGAATGGGGAAGCACCCAGCTCGCTCCTCCTCACAGCCTGCAGCTCACCCCAGCCCCTGTGCTGCTAACTTGCAGCTGGCAAGCAGCAAGCTGGATAAATCCAGGCCTGACTGATTTATGAACACCTTGGAAAGGATTTTTTTTTTTTTTTTTTT